>CM039123.1:20325095-20461373 GCA_022036555.1 Microstegium vimineum
TGTGCAGTTAATCCCTCCCCGTGCGTGCCATCCTCTTCATCCCACCCGGTGCGCCATTTCCTACCCTTCATGTGCAGTAGAGAGTTGGGTTAGGACCTCCTGACAGCGCCTAGATCCAGCACCATGGATGTAGTTTAGAGCTCCGGGCAGCGCCCATCCGGTAAAGGAGGGAAAGTGCACGGAGGCCGTCGCCTCAGACTGAAGACGACATCCTCTCCTACATCGTCAGACCCTACAGCTTCTTCAGTGTTGCCACCGCCGCTGACTTTCTCTGTTGTGCCCGCTCCAGGTGTGCCGCCAGCAATGCTAAATTCTTTCTCAATTGTGTCCGCCCCTATTGTGCAGACTTTATCCCCTACTGCTCCAACTTCAACTATGCCACCAGGCGACCACAAAGATCAGGATGGGGAGGCTAGGAGGGTACGCCCAAATTTTCCATTTCAACACGAATATATTTAAGCCTGAATGCTGCACTATATTTAAGTGAAAATTGAATGTGAAAACAGCCTCTATAGATAAATTGGTACGTGTGAAAACTGAATATCAGTATCACATTTATTCATTGTAAAAACAGTTGGGTGTGTACATCTCTCTCTTTTGGCACACTGAGCAGCCTCCTGTGCGGGCCAGTCTCAATGAAGATTTCATGGAGGTGTCATAGACATTAATTAGGGTGACACATCAGCAGTTTGTATGATTTAAGGATGGAGGTGTCATACACATTAATTAGGGTGACACATTAGCGGTTTGCATGATTTGAGGAGGAGAGAGGGTGAATTCGTTTCATGGGGACGACACGTTTGGGCGATGTTCAAGACCTTGGAAACCTCACGACACTCGCGTTGAGGGGGCGTTGGAGTTTCATCGCCATCCCGTGGCCGGCGCACCGCACCAGAAGCGCGCGCTTCGCTCCGCCTTCTTCCCGCCCCCGTCTGCCTTCTCTGCACCTTCTTCCCACCCCCGCCCGCTTGCCCCCAATCCAACTCGCCCCTCTCCACCTCTACCCTTGCTTCGCCGACCAGATCCACTGCCATGGATCCACCGCCCCAACAAAGCTCCGGGCGGAGCACTTTTGCTAGGGGAGGAAAAGGACGTGGGGGCAGCTAGTTGGTGATGAAGACATCCTCGCGAGCACCTATGCCGTCGCCGCCCCCATCTTCGTCACCTTCGTCGGTGCGGCCGTCGGTGCTGCCTACTTCTGGCCCAGTGCCGCCGGTCCCGAGTTCTTCTCCTGATGTGCTAGATGGATCCCGTCATGTGCTGTCTTCATTCGTGCCGCTAGGAGCACCAGGAGCAGGATGGGGGCCGTACCCAAAATTCATGGTAAGCATTTGATTTTGACCTGCAATTTTAGTCTCTTCATGTATAGTCTTTCTTCTGTTCATTCAGATATAGTTATGGAGGACTTTAATTGTTTACTGAAGTGAATATAATCTCGTTCGGGGAACCTGAAGCTTCTTTTCTAATATTTGAGTTTTGCTCACTTTCAGAGCACTGTGCCCATTTTCAAGTGAATTGAATGGCTTTTGACTGTAACATTCATGCTGAACTTGTGTTTTTTTGCAGGATAAAAGCAACTGCGGCAATCCTATGGGTGCAGTTTTTTGTGTTCTGAAAGCAACCATATGAACTACTGTGATGCCCACCTTTTTGTTTGACAAAACAAACTTGTATACTTGGATCTCTGTTGTTGGCTCTCTGTTGTTTGTACCTTTTCGATGGAGAAATAGCAAAGAGGATGAAATTCAAGGTGAACTGTTCCTGGAGCTATATATGACTGAAGTATGAACTGCATCCTTCGTCTTGCGTATCCTATAGGCTATAGTTTGCCTCTGTCAGATCTTGCACTTTCAGATTCTATTACACTTGGTTATGGAATGAAAATTATTACATCTCTGCAGCAGCTAATCATTTTCTGAACGTCTAGAGTTTTACTCCGTACGTTGTAGTGTGATCACAGCAAACAGCAAACAGCTACAAAGTTCCTATGCATATTTGATCACAGCAAATACATGAATTAAATGCTATAACAAGCCTATGAAACAGTGAGACGAAACTATCTTCATTGAGAGGGATTGTTTCATTTACAGTTACCAATGCTACTGTGTCTTGGAAACTGTGGGATGAAATCCCTCATTGAGACTGGTTTAGTGTGCAAATAAACATGGAATGAGCCCTTTGAGAGCCCACCATCCAAAAAAAAAAATGTTAATCTTTCCCGGAACTTGCAATCTTCATTGGGAGCGGTGATAGCATGTTTGTTCTCCATATTTGACTTCTTGTTGCGCCACCGGCCTCAACCCATATTCGCTCTCCCATTGGCAACGATAGGCCGATCGAACAATGACAGGAATTTGTAGTATCCGATATGCATCCACTAGTTAGAAAAAAGATCTCACTAGACCCACATCCCATGTTGAGTCTACCGGGTTAATTAACTCATCAACCGTTTCATATTATGGCAGAAAACGAACTTCATTATTATTATGCAACATATAACGACCAAATAAGCTTTGCACGCATAACGAGAAACGAACAATTGTCGCATAGTTTGCTTCATGTTGATCAAATTTCCCTCAACTATTCTTGAGTTCGCCTCCGATTGTATTTTAAACATCTGGTTGACTTTTCTGATCAGATCCACCTTCTAGTATTCCCTACATTTTATACAAATATCATAACCTGGCCTATTGCTGAAGGGCCCTTTCTGGTATACTTCCTCTATCCTTTAAAAAAATCAATTTCTAGACTAATCTTATAGAAAAATGTAACAACATTTATGACTTAAAATAAGCATCATATGAAAATATGTTTTATGATAAATCTAATGCTATTAATTTAATATCATAAATTTTAATGTTCTTTTCTGCAAATTTGGTTAAAATTTAAAAGTTTAACTTAGAACACATCTCTATAAATCTATTCGTTTAGGGACAGAGGGAGTAAAGATAAAAATAAATTAAAGTTACCGAATTTTCCTACTAGAAGTAAAAGATATTATTAAAATGTTTGGTACTCCCTTCGTCACACAAATAATGCAATTCTTTGACTTCTACAATTTCTCTTTGACCATTCATCTTATTTAAATTTTTTATGTAAATAATAAAATAAATAGGTCATTATAAAAATATATCTAACGATAAAATAAATCATAATAAAACAAATAATATTTATTAAAATATTTTGAATAAGACGACTGGTCAAACAGAAATCATTGAAGTCAAAGAATTGCTTATGTGTTGTGGTTTGAGTTGAGCGTGTACCACTGTCCTTTATTATCAATGTAATATCTAACAAATTTGTTCTATTATGTTAGGGTTCTACAGTTAGACTAGCCTTATTGTTCTATTCTGTTAGGGTTCTACAGTTAGACTAGCCTTACTGTGATAACAGAAGAACGTACACGATCTCGAGTTCAACTCAACCCCTCTGACAACAAGCCGGCCAACAGTGTCTACGTATTACAGTTTTTTTTTACACAATTCAGATGTGTCCTTTTTCTAGTTTATGTTGATTTTTTTTCTGTTTGTTACGTCAGTTCAGTCTCACATAGCAATTAACAAGAGGAGAGAAAAAAAGGAGATCTTTATAAGAATCTTGAGATGATGCGACATCCCGAACAACACAAAACATACAGCAGAAGGAACAAAATAAAACGTTGCTCCTCCTGAGCTTCTTCCTACTGAAGAAAACAGCTGCCCTACTGATGCTCCCACACAGTCCCAGGGCCCGGGAATGCCGACGCCGGCCGGGTGGCATCATCGATCCACCTCCATCTCCCTGCGTCGCCGGTCATCTTCAGTGCAGAGAGGAGAGGCGCTTCACGAAGATGTCGTAGGCGTCGTCCCTGTCGAGCATGCTGACCCGGACGTACCTGGGGTCCGCTCCGAACTGGCTCCCCCTCCGCGTCAGTATCTTGTGGCCGCGCAGGAAGCTCGCGCAGTCCTCCACATCTTCCCTGTCGCAGCGCAGCCACGCGAACGCTGCAGGCACAAGCACATACAGCAATGGGAGTTCAGCTGAGATGCATGGTGACCACTGACCACTGAGCATTGCCTTCGTTGTTGGTTCTCAGAAACAATGGGGGTAAGTACATACCAGGGTTAGTCACCGCCATGTCTTTTGTGAAGTTGCAGAAGCCCGAGGTCTCCTGGGGCAGGCTGAAGATGCCCGAGGCGGCGGCCGCTTCTCGCAGCATGCTCCAGCGCTCCACCATCTTGCGCCGACCGTAGTCGAACAGGCGGTGGGCCTCTTTCGTCTCCGGGAGCTCTAAGGCATCGGAGACCGCCCTGAGCACCTTGGCGGCACGCAGCTGCGAGTCCTTGGAGACCCCGATCGTGTTGAGCTCAATGAACTTGGTCATCCTCTTGGCAACGTCGTGGTCCTTCACCAGCGCCCACCTGCACGCACGCGGAAACGTTTCGCCGGAACACACATCAGCCCTCAGCCGTCGCCCATGCATCACCGGCACGCAGTACGCCTCGAGTCTGTGCAACGGCGAGTTCGATCCATCGATCGACATCGACTTACCCGATCCTCGTCCCGGCGTGCCCTGTGCTCTTGGACACGGTGAAGAGCATGATGTCGTGGTCAGCGCGTCTAGTGATCGCCGTGTACTGCGGCCAGTAGTAGGCCAAGTCATGGACCGCTATGCCGATGTCGGAGGACAGGACGGCCTCGCGGATGACGCCGTCGGGGTTGTTCGGCGAACACACCAGCTCGATGTAGGTGTCGCCCTTGAACGTGCTGGCGTCGCCGGCCCAGCGGAAGAGCCCCGACTGAAGAAAATCAGTGACCGCAGGGTAGGACTGCACGGACGGATGGTGCACAGAGCACAGCACACATATCAAATCAGATCAGGTCAGGTCAGTGCATTGACTCACTACCAGACAGTTTCGTCTTGTCAGAATTCAGGCAGGGTATGGGAAATTTAATTTTAAAGACTATCGACTCTGACGCCAACTCCCATTACTGAACACATTATTATTATTTAGCACTGGATATGGTGCAGGCACTAAACTGAAAACGTGGAAATGGAATCCCTGTGCTCCCCTCTTCTCCCTCCCAGGTTAGCAGAGATGGATCATGGCACATGAACATGAACATTACCAGAAATCGCATATACTACATGGGTACCAGTGCCGGTCCGGCATGTGGTGAGCAAGCAATGTTCCTGCCGGCCGGCGCCGGCTGTGCTGCACATGGAGTGGAGCTAAATTTCGAAGGAGGGCAGGGCCTCTGGCCTAACATGCAACATGCTAACCTAACCAAAAGTACACACTAAGATTCTGATCTGATTCTAGAAGGGATGGATGGAGCCTCTAATGATGGATGATTGTTTAAAGACACATGTCGGCTGCCCACAAATCAGATCGGCAATCACAGCACAGTAATGCCGGCCTGGCCCTACGGCGATGGGTGCCATCCATCAGAAGCAGGAGACATGAGCAGCCAGCAGCCCATATGCTTCATCACATGATCAAGCAGAGAGCGCGAGGAGAGGAAGGCTGGAAGTGGTAGTGTGTCCGGGACAAGGGGGAGGGAACAAAGATGAGTGGCGCCATCAGTGTCCCCCTCCTAGTCCTCTACGGCTTTGAATTCTGCTCTATCTCCTCATCATTAAGTGGCCGGGGGTGGGCAGAGTGGGGGAATGATAAGATAATGACTGCTCTTGCCATCCTTGTCACGCGACAATTCATCAGCACGATGCGCTAATTAATTTTAGGCTACCAATGCGAAGCAAACCCACGCGCCACAGCCAGCGACAGAGCGCGAAGGCGACACCTAGCGATAGCTCTCGCTTCACTGATGGACCACGCGGGCCTTCGTTATACTAGCTCCGATCCACTCCATTGTTTTGGGGAACTTACCGAGTAGTACGGCGCAGTGGACACCACGCTCATGGGGGCAGCGCTGGGCGGCGACAGCGCGTAGAGCGCGGCCATGAAGAGCTGCGTGGAGCCGGTGCCGACGAGGACGTGGTACCCGTCGACGGCGGCGTTGCCGACCAGCCGGTGCAGCCGCCGCACCTCGTGGTCCAGGCCGGGCTCCAGGAACCAGCACACGTTGCCGACGTCAGAGAAGTAGCTCATGGTCTGCCACCCCGGGATGACGATCTCGGCGGCTGCCCCCGTCCCGCGCCAGAACTCCTCGAACATGGTAGGGTCACCGCTGCACCCGACAAAGCGAATGTCAAAGCCATATACACTAATACACTACTGTACAGTATATAATAGTGCAAATCCGTAGCAGCAGAGGTAAAAACTTTCTAAATACTACAAGCTAATAAGTGCAAATGAAGCATCGATCAAACAACAAGCTAATAGGTGCATGAATCGCCGGCAAATCTGCGGTCTCTCGGGATAGGTAGATTTGATCCGCGCACCGGAGTTCATTCTCCATTAACACCAACATTGCACAGGGACATGCCCCACCCCGCAGCCGCAAATTGCAAATATACTAGTGGTGGAGTCTCGGGAGTGGTTGTATTAAATTAACAGCATGTTTGATACTATGAGAAATGAGGCACTCTCCGTTTCAATTAACAGCATTATTTTCTTACTACTTTAAGCATCCAAATATACATCATGTCTAATGTACGTTAAGATATGTTTTCTTACTCTTTTTTTTGTGTTCAATTCTCTCTCTCTCTCTTGTTTGGTGTACTCCTCTCTCAAAATATGCACTTCTAGAGTTTCAGGGTCGCAAAATATGCACTTCTAGAGTTTCAGGGAGGAGATCGATGCTACTGAAAAATTACATATAGTACCCTATAAAAGTATAACTATTACACTTGTAAAGAGAGAAGATAGAGTTAGGTTGCCTTTTACCTAGAGGTGGTGGACAACCTTTGAACTTTAGGGCCTGTTTGGTACAGCTCTGCTTCACTAGTGAAGCTATAAAAAATAGCTTCATGAGCAACTCTCTAGGTGAAGTTGAGCTATTTTGGAAAAAATGTTTGATAAAACAGCTTCATCAATAACTTTATGCATTGATATGAGAGAGAAAGAGGGAAGAGAGCTATGATAAGCTACTATTTTCAGCTTCATCCCACTTCATATGTTGTGAGAGGGGAAGAAAAATAACTTCAGCTGTTTTGAAAAGAGGTGTTTAGAAAAAAAAAACAAATCACAATAGCTTCGTAAAGCTACCATAAGCTGCCCTTAGAATATTACCGGACACAATGGGAGTAATCTTTATTTTTCTTGTTTATCTTATTTTTAGCAAATTAATCATTAAAATACTAATAATACAATAATATAAGAAAAAGTGGTTTTCCCGAGTTCAAAACATTAACTTTTGATGGCTACTACCCATTTAGAATGAGATGGCTCTCAAATTAACATCTTCTCTACCTCTAAACAAATTAGAAGATGGGGGGAGCTGAAGCACTACTGACCCGACGAATGAACGAGCTGGCATGCAAACGCGGCAGCGAAAAAAAGGGAGGAAAAGATTTGAATTGAACACTCACTGGTCGAGGTTGATCACCGAGTCCGGCGTCACTGCCGGCTTGCCCGTCGACGGCGCCCCGGCCTTGGGCAGCACGAACGGCTCCTCCTGCCTCCCACTTCTGTTGCGGCTGACGCCAGCATCTAGATGCATCGGGCAGGCCTGCAGATGCTCCTGGTGGTGGTGGTGGTGCGACGGAGCCGTGCTATTGACGTAGTGGTGGAGCAGGAGGCCGACGTTGAGCACGACGGAGACGAAGACGGCGGCCTGCTGCAGGTTCCAGATCGGCGCCCGCTTCATGGGCTTCCCGGCCTGGGCTTTCCCGCACTGCCTTTTGGTGGGCCGGAGCGCGGCAAAGTCAGGGCCAGGCCCCCCGCCGTTGGCCGTCGTCGTCGTCGTCGTCCCCTCCCGACGACTCGGCGCGGGCCCGGCCGCCGCGCCGCCGTTGGGGGTGAGGCGCGCCGAGGGCACCATGGCGCCGGCGGCTTGGAAGCTGTCCTCCACCGCCGTGGTGCCAAGGTGTAATGCCGCCGAAGGCATGCCTGGAGACCGGAGACTAGAGAGAGAGAGAGAGAGAGAGAGAGTGCTGCCAAGGCCTCCGGGTACGGGATCTCCGGACGCGGCCTCCTCCCCTGCTCGAGGGCGCCGCCGGACGCGGGACGCGGTCGCGGGAGGAGCCGGCGGGATGTGGTCGCGGGAGGAGCCGGACGCGGCCACCTCCGCCGGACGCGGGGCGCGGTCGCGCGGGAGCCTGACGCAGCCACCTCCGCCGGACGCCGGACGCGGTCGCGGGAGGAGCCGGGAGAGAGAGAATGGGGAGGGAGGGAGGGAGAAGGGGAGAAGGAAATGCAAAAAGTCTATATAACTCCGCTAATATATCGAAGGTTGTTAAATCAGACAAATAACTCCACCTAGGTGGTTTTGCATACGTGGAGTTCCACGCTGTCTGCCTTTGATAACGTGGCCTCAAGGGCTCCAGGCGGCGGATGGAAAATTTCGCCGTGGGTGGGACCGTGAGAGGCCGACGGCGTCAGAACATTGAGCGGCGGCAAGCGGTTGCTCGTCTTTGCCGTGTGGTGGCAGCCACCTGCGCCAGCGTCGGAACCTGCGGCGCCGGCGCGTAGCAGCTGCGCGCGGTCAGGGGCGGCAGGTGGTGGCTGTGACGGATGACGGCTGCGGGCAGCCGTTCGGTGGATCAGCCCTTGCGCCAGCAATGGTGGTGCTGGCCTCAGGCGGTGGCGGCATTGCAAGCACCGTCGCACCAACTCCGGTTCGCCAGGGAGCTCTACAACGTGGCCAAGCCCGAGCAAATGAAGGACCACGGCGAGATGCTCGTCGTCCACAACGTACGGACTACTCCCCGAGGGTCCAGGTCCAGCAGCAGCATGCTCTGCCAATCTTGCCGAACTCATATAGTGCAAACACGACATACAGATGCTAACTTTCTCACAGCCACGAGGCCAAACCACCAATAAACAATAAGAAAAAAAAACAAGTTACACAGATAGGCAGGGAGCAAAGAACGTGGAAATGCAGTAGCTACTAGCTAGCAGGGAGATGTAGCTCGTGGTCATTGACAAGAAGCATTGAACCATGGCTTAATCTAGCGATCGCAGTTAAGTAACTAAAACAAACAAGCTAGTCCGGCCGGGTAGCTACATGCTCGGGTCCTGCACGTCCGTCCAGCAGCTCCCGGCATTCTAGTACACCGTGGCTGACGGGCGTCGCCGAGCAGGGAGGCAGGGACGCGAATGGCGCCATGCCCTCGGAGACCAAGGACGGCATGGCCGGCTGCGCCTGTCGAGCAAGCTGCAGCTCCGAAGGGGTGAGCACTTTCTCCTTCGGCTGCGCCGTGAAGGTGAACACCGGGAGCAGTGGCAGCGGGGGAGGCACGAAGAGGGACGCCAGCGCCGCCGCCAGACGTACGGCTGGCCGACTGGGTCCTGCACGAACAACGCTTTAGGTGAAGACGGGGTCCCACGCCGCCAGCCCGCCACACGGGTCGCTAGCTCCTGCTGTAACTTGACCTTGGTGTGCTAGAACTTGAGGAGAAGCGTGGATGGGCTCGTGCAGTACGAGGTCCGCATGCAGTGTGGCCAGGCCAGCTTCGCCATTTCGATGACACGTCGGAGAGCAGGTATGAATGGGGCTGTCATCCAGACTCACAGGTGGGCCTGAATGACAAACCAGCCAACGTGGAATGACAAGCCAGCAAAACCACCTCCAATACCACTCTACGGGGTTATTTGTCCGGTTTTACAAAATTTAGTGTGCATAATACCTGGTTTTATAGTTTAGGGGACGTACATAGATCACTCTAAATACGTTAGGAGGTTATATAGACCTTTTATAGAAGGAAAATAATAAAATAAACTAACGTATGGGCACATGTGATATAGAGTAGAGATATAGAGGATTGACGGATGCGAGAGAAAAAGATATAGAACATAAAATCTTGATGACCAAGATAGAATATTCTTTTTAGAGGATGAATTTAGAATACCACAAGTACAGTCAGTCTTAGTGCTGCTGCAGGGACCGGCTAGGACCTAGGAGGAGGGGAAGGTAGTGATGCGTCTTTTTATAGGGAGGTCGACCATATGGAATTGATCCCCCGGACGCAATACTATATTCTTTTTGCCCACAACGCCTTCGCTGGTGCTAGGCGGCTAGGCAAGCTGATGATCGCCGCTTCCTGGCCGCTGAGGGTTCATCGGACGGTCAGACCTTGATCGGCCACAGTTCCCGGACCCTAGTGTTACGAGGGGAAAGCTTGCGCTACTCATCGTACGATCTTATGATTGGAATTGGCTCTAGTTTCTTTTCTGCGGATAGGCAGTATTACTAGCTTGATATAATCCTATTTAAAAGAGGTTGGACATTACCTTACCACCTTCGGACCGGTTAAATGAAATGATACCTTAGAAAAAAATAATTTTTTCATGATTTGAGGATGAGAGATAAGGAAAATGCTTCATCCCTACAAAAATGGACGACCGGAGTTTCCAACTACTCGATAACTGGATGACACAAGCAATTTTGTAACAATTTGCCAGGAAAACTAAAAAGTCAGAAATTATCAACTATCATATTGATGAATTGCACTTTTCAGAACAGTTACATGAAAACCCTGACTTCAAATATTGTGACAGTGGTTTCACCGTCAATAATAGTTAGTAAACATCACTGGAAGTCATGCTCAAATTTAAATTGGTATATCAACAATAACAACTAACTAAAAATCTGGTATATTTCTATTTAATATAAATAGAGTCATATGGTTTTCAGCTTTCACTCAAAAAATCTGGTATATGAAAAAGATCACTCAAATTTAATCTATGATAACAAAGAGCTATACTGAAAAAATGTAAGCCCCGTGAGGACACACAAGTTCTTAATTATTGATATGAGACACACAGCTCTCCTGCATATACAAGAAAAAAGAAGACAGACTGGTAAAAGGCCTCGACCACTTAACTCTGACCATTTCAAAATGCAAGTCTTTAATCAGTATACATTGATTCACAGCATAAGTTCACCGAGCATATTAAAAGTGCAGTCATTGTAACTCGCTTCCCTACTTTAATGATGTGAATGAGATTAGTTGTACTGTTGTAGCACGTCACTCAAAAGGGGTATGCAAGGTCCATGGCCTACATATTGATCTTGGTGCCTCCTTGGTCTCTCTACGGTGGGTTTCAACTAATGCCTTTAACGCAAGGTGTCAACTTTCAACTTATGTTGTGGAATGGAGTACATAGCAAAGTCTAGTGAGACACGGCATGGTTATCTTCTTGTAAAGTACATCATGTTTGAAAACAAATGAATATTTTGCAATAATAACAGATCAAAGACAGTTTTTGGAACAAACATTGTAACAGTTCACTTTAGTTTTTGTAATCAGCATTAGAAAAACAATGTTTTAACATCCAATTGGAAATGCATTCTTACTTGTAAGTTTGGAAATGCCCAATCAGTTATAGCCCATATCTTGCAGAGTAGTCGAACGGCTATAGCATACAGAACCCTGCACGAAACTCATGTAATATAAGAATAGCATTCAAGTAATACAATATTTGTCCCCTTACTTTATTTACAATAAAAAAAATAAAACATCTGCAGTAATATAAACTGATACTTATTTCTAAATGATGTGATGATCAGAATAAAATTAACTAATGCAATATCCATAAGCTAAACATTATTCAGACAAATACTCGCAATTTTTTCATCTTATATGTCAACAGTTCTGAACGATTTTTTGTATCTTAATGTAGATAGTTTCTGAATCCTGAAAACTCTCAGGCTCTACATTAGAGCACTGCAAACTTTCTTAGAAAAAAAACAAATCTATACCTGTGATTGAAATACAGACGTTATATTTTTTTTCATAAAATAAATGTAACCTGCACCAATGTACATTGGCTCTTGTTTGTTCTTAAATTTTCAGAAATTGTCCACTTCATGTGTTTTTATAATATCTGAATGCTGAACTCTATTTATTTTTTTCTCCAGTACCAAATAAAGGGATAGATTTTATTCGTGTTCAAATGGGAGAAATGAAACCAAAGACCAGGCAATCTATAGGAGTATATCTTAGAACAAGGCAACTAAGCCCATTAGGCCAAGCAAATAAGAAAGAACCCAAAATGAAACTGAAGTTGGGTTCTTGTGATTAGTGCATTTAACTTACCTATTTGAGTCCCTTTTAAGCATTGGTGCTATCCATTGCAGAGCTAGTGGAAGAACAAAACCATGTATAGCAAGTGATGGCAATGACTCTAGCAAACTGAGCTGCAAATCATATGTGAAACAAATGTCAGATGCTCTAATCATTTTGCAATATGTGATGATGTTTGTGTTGCTTTTGCAGTAGAGGCAAAATAAAAATGAAAAATGTTCCAAAAATTAAAATAGCATTAGCACTTGCAGTTAGGTACATATCAGATAACTGGAACCACAATTCAATATGCCCGACCACTTGTGCCACTGGTGATTAATGGAAGCGAGAACAAGCAACTATTGCTCATCTTGGAGACAACATGGCTGGGACAATTTACAATGTGAGGAGGCGGTTGTGGAGAAGAGGCTGGGCCTAATGTTGGTGAGGGCTGCCAACAATGTGTGGTACCACCCGGCAGCATTAGGGGATTGAACCAGTTACCCTTTCATGTCACCAGAGCCTCCTCCATCACAAGTATGTATGCACTAGTAGTTCTCAAATTTCCTACTTCTGGCTCATATAAATGTTATGTACGTTAGTTCATAACGGGGTAGATAAGGGGATAATTAGGCCTTATGCTTTGCCTAGAGCTTGGTCTTATGCTTTGCTTAGAGCTTGAGAGATTGAGGGAGACTAGATTGTTTCTTCATAATTCATTGCTTGATTTCTATTGTGCCTCGTGGGCTGATTATAAATGATACATAGGACTAACACCTCTTGTGCCTAAACAATATGGTACTATTCCTATTTCCTCTAATATAAATAAATAACTAAGAGAGACACTAATTAACACTAATGGGCTTAAGGCCCAACTAGGACAACCGCGTCTGGCAGCTTGTTGGCTGCCCATGACAATAAATAAGTAATCGAGACCCGTCTACAAACTGATGTCCATATGCTATTTCCTTTACAAACATGGATTCTTAATTTGCAAGACCACAATATGAATATTGATTTTTTTTACTAGTGCCCTTCAGTTTAGAATTGATTATTAGCTTATCCTAGTGCGCTTTGGTTCCTCATTATTTGCATTCAAATATGGAGGAAACATGCTACTCACCGAGATTTCCGTTGAAAAATTACCGCTGCTGCATAGAATCTTGCTATAGTAGAGGATAGCTACAAACAGTGGCATACCCAATCTTGGATCTGATGCACCAAGCATGGCCAGAGATTCTGCTGCAGAAGTACCAAGTTTTGGATGCATTACCAAAACAGCTGCTACAGAACTTATCAGAGATGATATGGCTACTGCAAGAAATTAGATGGAGCAATAAGTTAGAGGATCATATAAAGATAAATGGATAGGAAGCTTATAGAAAGCACAAATAAAGACCTCGACCTGAAGATGTTTTTTTTGAAGACAAGACATCTAATGCATGCTTTTCTCTGCGAAGGACTGTCAGATAGGCATTTATTTGATGAGTCCAATAACTTGCTTCCAAGTCACTCTGACCAGAATCAGGTGAAGCCTTGGTAGCTACGTACTTCATAAAACTAAAGCTTGATGAAGATGGCTGTGGACAGGAAGCAGAAATTGGATAAACATATATGCGTACAAAGCAACAGGATTTCTGGGGATGGACTGGAAGTCAAAGAAACACAAGTATAACAGGGTTAACCACATCAACATAAGGAATCATACAACATTACCATCTGCAATCATTAGTAGGGCTGCAAAGTATTGGACTGCCACCATGCATGTAACCACTATCATCTAATGTGATGCCAAAAAAACTCAACCCGCAACAAATGCATGAGAAAACAAACACAATGGACTAAGGACAAAAAGATCACCTTAGACCATAGATGATGCAGAAGTTTAGGAAGAAGAAGTGCAGGTTTGCTTATGTGGTAACTTGTTGAAATATCTTGTTCCTCTGATGAATGAGAAGCCGGCAAGTCTAAAACAAGCAAGCTGAACCTTGACAGAACATGATATGCCACTGCTTTCACAGATTTGGATGGCGAAATGGTAAGGTTGATAACTGCCAGAACACAAAGAAGCTCCACACTGACGTGTTGTGTTCGTTCTTTACTGTCAAGCACTGCAGCCATACACATATATGAAACTTTCCAATGATAACAATAAACAAGCATTGTATGACATGTCAATGGTAACAAAAGTAAGGTTAGATTGACTGTGCACACCCTGTAAAAGGATTGAACTAAATGTAAGTTGGGATAAAACCTAGATTGAATGGGGAGAAACAATGTACATTAACATATATAGGCGAGGATAAGGTTGGCCTATAGGAATACAACCAACCTCCAATATCCTTGCGTAATACAACTCAATCGCCTAGAGTCCTGGACTTGTAGTCCAAGGAAACACCCTTAGCCCAAGACGATTCCTATACGGGGGATTAGTCGAGTGGGCCTAAGCCTATTCAGCCATACACAGCCTGTCTAACACTAAACATCACTTGCTCTGTATTCAAATAAGCCCTTTTGTTTCCAATTGTTAATGGCCATGGTATGTTTCAATGTTTGCCATAAAAAATTGAAAATTTACAGCTAACAAGTAAAACAGTAATCTTGCTATTTTATCTCTGGACAGATTTTTGTCAAGCTTATCTATCATATCAGTGTGGTTCATTGATTTTTATCCAATCCACAAGTAACACATACATGAAAACATGAACTGACAAATATAAGAACGATATTGTTTGGTGTTTCACTGAAAATATAGATAGATAGCCCTCTAAAAATGGTGATTTTATTTAGCCTGAGTGATTTGTATGCTGCAAAGCTTCTCCATGAGGACAATTAGATGAAAAGCAAAGTAAAATTCTCATCAAATTTAGAGAAGAGAAAGATGATACACATTTCATGCTTCCCAATTCACTTTTCATTCTAAAGAAGGTTACTGATATGAAACAAAACACAGTAGCTTAAGATTGGAAAAATAAGAGAACCAAGTTCCTAGCCCCTCCAAAAGTTGGTTTGGAAATTTACAGAGAATGTACCGTTTTCATATTTCCAATCAATCAAAAAGCTCAGAAGTTTCAAGCCAGCTAGCTGTTCATGTTCAAACTCTAGCCCAGTGAGAGAGTAAGAAAGAGAGCTAAGGACAACAGAAATCTCAGGTAGATAGCATAATCCAAGGTCCTTTTGCACCGAGAATAGATGTTTTGATAACCCAAAAACTGCTGAACCAATTCCCAGAAACTTTTGATGAAATGAACACTGTGATACAAGTGTTTCCATAGTGTTGCACTACTTGCTTGAGCATCATATGTTGGCTGTTAAACAAAGAAAATCACCAGTATGTTATATAGATGATATGATGCACCGCAATCATATAAGAACTTGAATTCAATTAATCGCAAGAAAACAAACATCGAGTAGTTGCAACTCATCAATGAGTAAAAAAACAAGGGAGAAGTTCACATGTCAAGTCAACCTAATTAAGTAATAAAAACATAGAAGTTCATATGTCAAAACAAATTTACAAGAAAAACTAATGTATACTATTATGCTTTACAGGATACTTATATGATAGGTACTTTTAAAGCAAGGAATCTGCTCATAACAATTACAGAATAGTCCAGGCACCAATGACACCATAACATCACACCATGCAGAAGTATACACACCGCAAATCTACCAAATTTCAGAAAATATTGCATGTGATCTCTTTTTTAATTATACGCTGTTGTTTCATACATCATGATAAGTCAAGTGAAGTATACTGATAGGAATATGTCGACAGACTACATCAAGTATAAACAAAGTAACAAACCCTGCCCAAATGGATAACAGGATAAGTCCATTAATTGGATTCCACAACAGTATTAAATTTTCATAAAGTGATAAAGGTTCCACTAATGAGTATTGACCATCCTCAATCCATTTAAAAAGTTCTAGATACAAGCAGATCTCATCTCTATTAAGAGCAGAAACAAATTTTCTAGTCTTAATAAGAAGAATAACCTAGTGTAAAGGTCATCCAAACATCTCATTGGCTAATTCGCAGCCATTCGTAACTCCAATATTTCATTGCACAAATTAAGCGAAAGGCAGAGAGTGGTACCATTTGAGCATGAGCTAACTTCCTCAGTAGTACCACATAAGCATCAACCAAACACTCTGCAGAACTAAGCCATAGCCGCACTTCCTGAATAAAAGAAAGAATACGTAATTAAAAATCACAGACGAAGAAAATTTATTACAATGTAACAAATCTCCAGATATGACATATGAGCTTCTCAAACTTAGAACGTGTTCCCTGCTTTTTTTTTTTTTTTGATACAGTGTGATCTATGAACTAATCTAGACTAGACAATAACAGTGGAGTCACTGATGATGCCATCACTTCCAGGAATGCACACCAAAACTGCTATCAGGATTAGTCCAAAACATCAAATACACATCGGCAGGCTCCTATTTGCACAACGCTGGCAGCACTGCCAGCTACCGCATTGGGGACCGCGGGTAGGGAGAGGAGGTGGCGGAAGAAGGCCGCAACCGCATGGCGCTGCAGTGTGGGGTCCGGGACCCGGGTGCGGTCGACGAGGCGGGAGAGCGCCGCCGTGTTGGAGATGGTGGAGGAAGCCATGGCCATGGCCATGGGCGGTGGCCGGAGACTGCAGTGGCCAGTTGGGAGTTGGAACTTGGGAGAGGAGAGAAGAGAAGCTGGGTGCTGGTTTTTGTAGCGTGAACGGGCCTGTTTGGCAGCCCGTGTCTTTATCCTGCTAGGATCCCAGACCAACAAAACATCTAGCCTTAGTAGTAGTGCATTGGGGACCTCGGCCCAATACTCTATAGTTCGGGCCTCCATGACACGATTTCTTTTTTTTTTGAGTATTCCATGACACGATTTCTGTAAGGGCCACACGCTCACAAGTCACAATCACAACGCGCTATTTGTTTTAGTACCAAAACGGTTATTTTAACAACGTTCAATTGGCGTAAAAGAGGACTCGCTGACCTATTTCTCGCCAGGCCTGATAGCGCAGACTTGTAACCTCAGTTTTGAGGTGCAGGAGTTGGGCAAGGTGGGATTTACGGAGGAGCCCAATAGTCCCTTATCCTAGCCCCGCTACTTGATCCACTCAGTCAACAGTTAACTCTCTTTTTTGTTGTTGTTCTATATACATCAATTGTTTGGATTAGTTTTTTATATATTATTTTGTTATCGATTTTTACTTCTTTACATGATCGGATGACCAACATCGATTTTAAAACCGGACGTAAGAAGCTATGGAGACACTAATTAAATTTCAATCAAGAAAACATAGTTCATAAATGCAAATGGAAGATGAACTACTCTTTTTTTTTAATTTGTACACATTAGCCATTCTAGGAGCTTGGGTACGAAGTACTCCCTGTGTCCAAAAAAATATAATAACAGGATTCGTGTCGGTCGAACAACCTCAAATTTGACTAAATTTATAGTGAATGGTATTAACATTCATGTTTCTAAATAAGTTTATTGTGACAATACATATCATAATTAATCAAATGATATCTATTTTATGTTATAGATATTAGTAGTTTTTAATATAATTTTGGTAATAATTCAAATCAGTTGACTCTTGAAAACACGAGAATTGCATTTCTTTTTTGAATGAAGGTAGTAAGACAAAAAAAAGTATACTTTTAAAATTTAACAAAACATAGACAAAAGGTTGCCAAAATTTCATTTAAATTGGAAAAATAATGTTTAACTACTCCCTCTGTATCATAATTACTTGACGTTTTGGACTTCCAGCAGGTTTACGGAAAAGAATACATTTTGGACTTGCAGTATGTGAGTAGCGACGGTTTGGACGTAGATACCCCTGCGTTGCAGCGTTCCATCTCCCACACACGTTAATTGCGCCGTGTGTTAATTATTGTCAGCCCACTCACCTCTCGCGCTCGACGCAAGCCGCACGCCTCTCGCGCTCGACGCAGCTTAATTTCATTTCAATTGGATAAAGATGAATACTTCACAATTACCACGATATGCATCTTCAATAGTTTGTTAAAATTGACTTGGCAAATTTTGTGATTTAGTAACTTGTTAAAATATATAACAAGTTAAAAAATAGACTATCTTTAACAGTTTGTTATTTGGACTCGTTAAAATAGAAAAATGGACCCACAAACTGTTGGTGCTTTCCGTCCCGACCGTCTTCCTCCTTGCGCCGCTCCTCATCCTGCCGCGCACACTCCTGGCCATCCCTGACGCCGACGAGACCCAGGACCTCGTGCTGTTCCGCCGCGTCGTGCCGTGCTCGTCTCCGCCGCTCCAAGCCCGGCCCCGCACTCCTCCCCCGACTCCATCAACAGAGGAAGCAAAAGGTGGGTCTCCTCTTCCTTACCAACTCCGACCTCGCCTTCGCGTGTGCGTCATGCAGCAGCACTGCAGGTCAGGAAGCTGGGTTCGAGTGCTGGCTGCACCACGACGGACACGGACAATGGAGAACATTGGAACAGGATTGGCTCAGTATATATCAAAAACGACAAAGCAAATAGATCTCGTAACCTTAATCCATAGCCAATGGGTCCGGCTCCGGGCACGGCGGGTAATAGTTGCACACCAAGCTGCGCACCCATCCCGGCGAGGTGTCCAGCGCCCAGCCACATGGCCTCCGACAGCAGAGCCAGCACCCGCGTCGCCACCTCCCACGCCGCGCTGCCGTACTCCAGGATCACGTGCCTCGCGGCGGTCGGCAGCTCCTCTACTAGCAACGGCTCCGGCGTGCGTCCCGCGTGTAGCAGGCGCCCATCCTCGCGGTGGTGGAGGAAGATGGCAGGGACGGTCGTGGTGCCGGCGTCCCACGAGGCCCGCAAGCAAGATGCGTGATTCGCGATGGGCGATGGCAACCGCGATGCGCGCGCCTAAAGATACGCGCGCGGACGGGTGGAATAGGAAGTTGGGAAAAAATGCTAACCTCTTTAGCAAATTGTTGGAGATAAATTTTTCTCGTCTTGCTAAATTTTTAAGGATGTGAATCTCATTTATCAAACTGTTGGAGATGCTTAACAAATGTCCAACTATGTGGAAGCGCCGGTGAATCGTCGTCGCTACTCCGTATGTGCAAAAGGGTGGGCGCTCGTCTCGTGCCTAAATTTTCAAAGCAATTGCGTCATCTTGCATCAATACGTACTACTCGTACGCGGCACGTCTGGACTGGACTGCAGGTATCTTGTCTTGTCTGCCTGGTACAACCCAATAGCCCATATCAGGCCCGTCTGTTTTGATCGATGCAACGAACGATTTCGGTAAGGGCCACACGCTCACAAAGATTACACGTAGTAAAAAGTTTTTTAGTACGAAAACGGTTACTTTAACAAGGATCAACTGGCGTAAAAGAGGACTCATTAACCCACTTCTCGCCGGGACTGGTAACGAACCTCAGCTTTGAGCTCTGTCGAATATCTCCCTCCTTCGCAAGGAGGATTCTTTAGTCCCCTGACTGTACAGGACGCTGCTCTGACAAAGCACACTCAAAATAGCAGGAGTGAAAATTCAAGAGGGCTCCCTAGGAAGTTGGCGATGACACACCCCCTCCTACCAACTCCTTGTCCGTGCCATAAGTTTGACTGAATTTATAGAAAATATGTACGACATATGTGTCTCTAAATAAATTTGTTAAAAACTAGATTCAAAGATCTTTCCAACGATACTAATTATATATCATAAATATTTATATATTTAAAAATATATTCATGTTTACCTAAGTGTAAGTGTGGTACTTACACTTAGGTAAACATGAATGTCCCTATATTCCGGATCAGTGGTAGATCACGTACGTGATAGGTGTGTTGAGTCCTCTGTAGTCCACCTCCCGTTTATAAGACCTCGCAGGTTGTATAGTTATCTAAGTTGTGGTGTACTCTATTTGTGACCCTTCTAGATAATTACCCTAGATGAATCGTAGAAGACATATATCTTATCTAAGTTAGAACTAGAAAACCTAAGTTATCCTCTCTATACTCCTATTATAGACCCCATTCTTGATTACCGTTTCCAAATAAGTTATCTTTAGTTTAATCTTTACCTTATCTTATTTATACCCCAGATTCTATCTACCCCTTTTGGTTAAGTTACAATGTAGTTGATCTCACACGTTTCCCTATGGATACGATATTTAAAAACCCCCTGGGTGAAAGCTACAACAGTATTCGTGCGCTTGCGGATTTATCTGTGTGTGTCTTAAAAATACCAACAAGCTTTCTGACGCCGTTGCCGGGGAAACGATGGCTGAGTTAACTACGAACCTTTCTTAACCTTTTCTCTTATCCTTTATCTTTATCTTTATTTTTATCTTTTACCTCATCTCTTCTATTCTTTCTTCTTATCTATACTTTCATATCTTGTTTAGCATGGATAATAACATTCCTATCAATCAATATGCTAAACCTTCGAGCATAGACTTTAGACCACCAAATTGTTCAAAGCCTCTCACAATATCTGGTTTTGAGATATGCTCGGATTTTATAAAATTAGTTTAGAAAGAACCTTTCTCAAGAGAAGATAATGGAAACCCTTACCCACACCTACAAGAGTTTGCTCAAATCTGTGACCTCTTTCACATAAGAGGCATGCCCGATGAGACCTTAAAATGGAAGCTCTTTCCTTTCTCCTTGACGGGAAAAGCTAAATAATGAAATAAACTTAATGTACGTAGTGTGCAAGGAGATTGGAAGGTATTAAGTACTAAATTCCTCATAAAATACTTTCTAATCTTCAAGGTGATTAACCTTCGGAAAGAGGTTTTAACTTTTAGGAAACTAGAAGAAGAATCCCTTTGCGATACATGGGACTGTTTCATTGTCCTTACCCTCACTAGCCCAGATCTTGATATTCCAAACTCCTTACTTCTTCAACATTTTTACATGGGTCTTAGTAAGAAGTGGAGGAAATCCCTTGATATAGCCTCTGTAGGAGTTTTCTTTTCTTTGTCTGCTAGTGAGGCAAGGCGTAAGCTTGACATAATAAGTGGAAACACCCCTTGTCCTAGCATTCAAAATAAAATCCCTAAGAAAGAGAAGGAATCAATTTCTAGATAGGAAGTTTTGATAGCTAAATCACAACCACTCCAATCCCAAGATTTAACTATCAATCCTAAACCATCAATAGCTCAGAATCCTCCAAAGGAAGAACAAGTTCTACCTTTGGAAAACTCTAATCTTTCTAATACTGATGGTTTAGACTTCAAGTTTCATAAGAGAACTTCAAGTGCATTTAATTCAAATCTTTGCAAGAAGGTTTCTCTTAAAAACGTCCTTATTCCCCCTGGGAAGAATTTGAGGATGGCATGTCAAGTGATGTCATAGAAGGAGAGCTAAGCCATACAAAAACTCCTTTTTGCCCTTTCATATTCAAAGACAGCCCAAATCTCCAACTCATCCTTGACTTTGGTCATGAAGACCCCAAGGACGACCAGGAGATGCTACAACAGTGGCTAGAATGCATAGAATGGATGGATAAGGAAGAAGCCTTAAAAGAATCCAACCTTGGCTTAGTTTCAACTCCCTTTGAAAACATCACTTACACACCACCCAAATATGCACTACTATACACTAGAGTAGGCGCAACAACATGCCATTCATCCACTAGAAAAAGGTCTTACTTTTACACTGAGAGTAACCATCACCAAAAATATTCATTCCATTTCCATTCATTCATAAATGCTCCAATTCTTGTTAGATTCTCTCAGCAGTTTTTCTTGGTAATGGAGGTATGAGCTATGCAAAAGCTATTAAAAAAGATAAAGAGATGAATTAAAAATGGACAAGTGTCCGACACACCTCTTAGGAAAAATAAACAAAGAATAAGATAGCTCATACTCTCTAGCCATGTTATTCAAAATATTCCACATTCCGAAGGAGAGATTCATTTCAAGGAGCAAAGTATAATTAGGTTTTCTCTTATCATCACCACCATATATCCATCATATCCACACACATGCACATCTTGACTTGATTGTATGACTTGACTCTTTGTGGATCTATTGTTTGACTTTACAATATATACAAAGTAAGTATGCTAACCTTGTTAAGCCATTCCTATGAACTCCACTATATTTACTAGTATAGGAGAGCATGAGATTATTAATGCCTCAGTGAGATCCACATACATAAGAGACTTGAGGATGTCATACAATTAAGCTCTGAGTTTTATTTTGAAAATATTACAAAACCCAGAATTTTGGTAGAGTGAAGAGTTTGAGACATAGTGCCTGATTGGATTACTTTGTCTTTCGATTTCTCAAGACCCAAGTGATAGTTAAGACCCCATGGTTAAAGGTAATACAGGAGAATTCAAAAGTTAGAGTAGTTTTTTCTAATTCATAGAAGAATTTCTGTTTGAAAGCATGTGAACTTCTGAGGTATGAAAGCATTGTAGCAACTTCTGATCCAAGTTTATTAGATAGGCTTTGCTAGGGACAAGAAAAGGGTAAGCTTGGGGGAGCTTGTTGATGGTCGTTAGCGTCAACTTTTAATACAAATATAAACATGATAAATGGATCAATCACATATAAAATAGAAAAGTATAGGGCTTTATCTAACAATTTCCACGAGTTTGGTATTCTATTATATTCTAGGGACTATTCCAGAAAAGAGTAATAAAGGGAATCACATCAGAATAAATATCGAAGAAATCCCGCGGAGATATAGTTACCGTTCAACTCATGGAGGATCCCGAAGACACTGGAGTGAAGCGGAGCCTGAGCCGCCGCCAGGTGGGGCTAGCCGGCCGGCCCCATCCCATCCCGGTCGGCATGGCCCCGGGCCCACTGGCCGCCGTCTTATAGAAGGTTCCTCCACCGCCTCTAAGGAGTCATCTCGGCCCTACACTAAATCGGTTTGATCCAACGGCTATCGTGCACCCCACCGGACTATAAATAGAGGGCAGATCCCCCCCCTGAGGCATCCCAGATCAACTCAGTTCAATTGGAGATCCATCGCCATAATCATAGGTCAGAGGTATCCCCTGAATGGATAACCTCTCTAGATATTAGTTAGATCTAGATAATAGAGAGATGGGGAGCGAGGGAAGAGTTTTGGAGGAGGTACCGGCCTGTTGGTCCTTCTTCTTCGGCTTGTACTTCAGCGGGATCAAGTTCTTCCTGAGCTTGCTCCTGAGATGTCTTTAGTATTCGACTTCTGATTCAAGTAAGATTTTGTTTATATTGTTCTTCTGGTTCATGGCTCGCTCTTTTGAGCCCTTTAATCCTTACGCATTCTTGGGTTAGAGTTTTATCTTAAGTGTAAGTGTGGTACTTAGACTTAGGTAAACATGAATGTCCCCTATATTCCGGATCGGTGGTAGATCGCATACGTGACAGGTGCGTTGAGTCCTTTGTAGTCCACCTCCTGTTTATAGGACCTCGTAGGATGTATAGTAATCTAAGTTGTGGCGTACTCTGCTTGCAACCCTTCTAGATAATTGCCCCAGATGAATCGTAGAAGACATATGTCTTACCCAAGTTAGAACTAGAAAACCTAAGTTATCCTCTATATACTCCTATTATTGACCCCATCCTTGATTACCATTTCCAAACAAGTTATCTTTAGTTTAATCTTTATCTTATCTTATTTATACCCTAGATTCTATCTACCCCTTTTGGTTAAGTTACAACGTAGTTGACCTCACACGTTTCCCTATGGATACGATATTTAAAAACTCTCGGGTGAAAGCTACAACTGTATCCGTGCGCTTGCGGATTTATCTGTGTACGTGCGTCTTAAAAATACCAACACACGCATGCCACTGGGGAAGGTCATGGGGCGAAAGTCCTACTTGTGTGCTTCTTTCCAATGATGGTAGCATCTGGAGATGTCACTCCCTTGATAAAGGCATCATTGAAACAATCCTACGACTGTGGCTCTACTCCATCTTCTGTTTTTCTCTTATTGGAGATGCTCCATGTATTGTTGTGCCTATAGTTGTTTGATTTATACAACGGATACTTCACCGCTATCGCTCTTCTTAGGCAGATGCTTTGTCATCGTTTTTGCTCACGACGCTTCTATCTCCCCTCCACATGCAAATGCTTTGCCGTTTCGATCGCCTTGGTTGTATATGGAGGTTGCTTTGCCACCGTTAATGCTGGATTCTCGTCTCGTTTCTTCTCTGTGGATGTTTTATGTTCGCAAGCATTATATTTATGTAATCTTACTTTTCTTATCGCCTGTTCTTTCTCTTGTTGCTTTGGGCGCTATTAGAGAACAAGCCTTTGGTCGATGTCCAAACTGAGTTTTAGTCTTGAAAATTTTTGTGTTCGTGACTAATAGATCTTTAGTCCCGGTTGGTAATACCAATCCGGATTAAAGGTAGACCCTTTAGTCCCGGTTGGTGTTCCCAACCGGGACTAAATGACACTTTAGTCCCGCTTGTTGTTCCCAACCGGGACCTAAAGGTCCCTCGATGTATGATTCAAAAGTGAAGGATCCAATTTATGGTTACATGTACTGTGTAGGTGGGGTGGTAAGCTTGCTGTGCATGAGGTCACGGGTTCGAATCTTGTGAGGCGCAGTTGGGATGGGAGACGTTATTATTTTTCATGAGAGGACCTTTAGTCCCAGCTGTGGGAACCGAGAGGAAAAACCGGGACTAAAGGCCCTTTCTGTAGTAGTGGGGTCAGTCCAGGTTGCCAAAATATCAACCACTAGCTTTGTGGTATGTTTTGTGGTATGTAATCAACGCTACGGGGCCGGGGTTTTCTTGTACTTGTGTCGTATAATTCTCTTCCTCTTCACGAAAGACGTGTTCATGGACAGTTCGCAAAAAAAAAAAGAAGCCGAAGTTTCCCTTGATATGTATGTGTTTTATTGGTGTATGTTCCCTTGATACGTTTGTGTTGTACGTAGTATTAGAGTATGTAATTGCTCCCACAGCACAACTTGTTCGTACGTACTGTCGTACATACATTTTTGGCGAAATGGTTCGGCCGGGATGCAGTAACATAAATAAAGTAAGTGAGATGCATGGGTGGCAAGTGATGGAGCTGCGTAGGGGAATAAACTAGATGGAAGGTTCTTGGGTAGTGATCTTTGGATCCCCTCCCGCGCGCTCACATGGCAGCCAGCAACTTTCGGGCGGTCATCCGCATGGCGCATACACAAGAATATTGCAAGTGCAGGGGGCAGCAACCACCGGAACCCCAACTGAACACATGCAGGAATCTCCGGCCACGCCTTTCCAAGGATCATGCTGCCTTATTTTAACTAACCGTACGTCTTTATTAGCTTATAATAATTTACTAGTACTTGCGATCCAGATTATTAGCCTACCAAAAGGTCGCATGTACTGTAGTAGGAGTAGTATTTTAGCAAGCTCATCTCTATCATAAGCCTCTCATTGCACTGCTAGCTAGCTAGCTTATTAGTAGTAGGATCGGAGCAGCATCCATCCAGTAGTAGAAATAAAGCTGGTTTAGTTAGTTGGGTTCCCGACTCCCGAGGCGGATTGCAGAGAATAATGATAAGCTTTCCGTGACAGTGTCATCCGGTCCTATGATTGCAACATCATCGTCAATGCCGCCGGGAGTGAGTGTGTGTGTTTTTGCACGGTAAAATAATCGTCTGACTTTGGAACATCCTGCTGCTTAGGTTCAGGGCAATGGATTTACTCTGTCGTCAGAGAATGAGCAGCTGGACCAGCAGTGTATTTATTTATAGTATGCGCACACTGCACAAACACACACACACGCGAGTGAAAACGTGTAGCATGTACAGTAGTACAGTACTCTACTCACAATGCAAGTATGTCACGCTGTGGGGCCCTCTTGCATTGTGAGTAGCATGCAGCATAGCTAGCTAGCTAGCAGGTAATAAGTCCAAGGATTACCATGCATGACATGGAAACTGCGAGAGGTCAACCGGCCCGGCCTGCATGTGTTATGTGTACGTTCCAGTGTTGTTTCTGTATATAAATAATGTTGCCTTATATAATAATAATGTCGTAATTGGAAAGTAATCCTACTGTACATGACAAAGCACGCACCGTTGGAATAATCGAAGTTTCAATTCCCTGTACTGTACGCAGCGGTGACCGGTGAGTCTGGAAATGGTCGTGGTACAACAACAGTGGTCCGTGGTTGGTACAGGAGCAGAGAGATCGTTGCAATATTAGTACCACCATGCATGCGTGTCAGATCGATGAAGCCAGGAGGAAATTAATATTCTAGTAGATTCACTGCTCGCCTACGTACCTACTGTAGTAGTAGAAATATATACTGTACTAATTATAGGTCCCCGGGCCTTTGATCAAGCGTTGTTAGCCGATTCCGGTACCACTGTCGTTGTAATTTAAACTTGGTTCACTTCTACTACTAACTACTAGTACTTCATATAAACTAAATACAATGAAACGTAGCTCACTCTAGCGTCTTGGTTAAAAAAAAAGAAAGAAATAAGCTGAACCATCTGCTCAGTCCAATTCTCTAGCTTGTTTTAATTTCTCTTGAGATTTTCTTCCACAAAATATCTGTTTCATATAAATATAAAAAAGTTATTATATTTGCATTAGCTCCCCTCTTGCAGGTTGCAACAGCTAGCTGTGCCTCTCTGTCACAAACTCGCTGCTCGCTCTCAACCAACCTCCATTTCCTCTCTCTCTCTCTCTCTCTTTCTGAGTCCATCGTCAATCTGTGATTGATTGATATACTCGCTGGCTCGCTCCCCGGACATGCTCGTCGTCTCGCTCCTGTGATAGATGAAGCCAATGGCCACCAATGGCATGGCCCCCTCCTTCTTCCCCGCCAACTTCCTCCTCCAAATGCAGCAGCCCCTCCACCAGCAGCAGCAGGAGCACCACCACCACCAACACCATGATGGGCACGGGCACGGGCACGAGGCGGCGCACCATCTCCTGGCTCCCCCACCCCCGGCCCTCGTCGGCCCTTTCCTCCACGACTTCGGCGGTGCCATGGCCGCGCCTCCGCCGCCAATGCTGGGCGGCGGCCTCGGCGGCGGCAAGCGCAGCATGTACCCCGACGGCATGGGCGACGACAACAGCCACCTGCGGCACGCGGAGCCGCCCCAGCAGCAGCAGGACGGCGCGTCGGACGACGAGGAAGGGTCCGCCGCGGCGGGCGGCGGCGAGCGGAAGCGGCGCCTAAGCGTGGAGCAGGTGCGCACGCTGGAGCGCAGCTTCGAGGTGGCCAACAAGCTGGAGCCAGAGCGCAAGGCGCAGCTGGCCCGCGCCCTGGGGCTGCAGCCACGCCAGGTGGCCATCTGGTTCCAGAACCGACGCGCAAGGTGGAAGACGAAGCAGCTGGAGAAGGACTACAACGTGCTGCGCCGGCAGCTGGATGCTGCCCGCGCTGAGAACGACGCTCTACTTTCCCACAACAAGAAGCTGCAGGCAGAGGTATGTAGTACTGTATGTATGTAACCACTACACTAATAGCAATGTAGTTTTCGCCATGCACATCCAAGATCTACTCGATCGGTTGTTTAATTATGTTTCCCAAAAAATGCTGCATGCATTTGTCGATCCTAGAATTCAAGATCTACTGGCTAGCTAGTAGCTTCTGGTCTTCTCACTCTTAGATATTGAGGATCAGCAGCTGGCAGTGTCATCAGCTGCAATTAGTATTACATACTCCGTATATTGTTCTTGGCGCTATTGTTCGTTCTTGGTGTCAGAATGCAGGCATATGATTGGGGATGCATCCATGGTGTGTGTGGATACAGATCGAGTAGAGAGAACAGACTATACAGACATTGTGTAGCATGCAGTAGCAGTAGCAGGATTAGGACTGACTGCTCTGATCCATATAGATTCCATAGCAAAGCTAGCTAGAGCTACTACTAGTAGGTGAGAGCGAGATAGGACTAGGAATAGGATCCATGTGGGTTTCAGCGTCGTCGTCTGCAGAAAGTGGGCGTGTCGGGATTGGTGCCGGCCATATGAACGCCTGCGCCTGCTGTCGGCCACCCATACCCATGTCATTGCCATCCCTCCCTCCCTTTTGTGATAGATGTGTGGTGCATGCATATGCATGCAGCATGATTAGCCACTCGATCTACCAATCACGTACCGTCGTCTCGTCTCTCTTTCTGAGCCCACCCGGCCCATTCTGTCCATGTCGTCATGTGCGTGAGCTGGTTCATTCCGCGTGCAGATCATGGCGCTTAAGGGAGGAGGCGGAGGGAGGCAGGAGGCAGCGTCGGAGCTCATCAACCTCAACGTCAAAGAGACAGAGGCGTCCTGCAGCAACCGCAGCGAGAACAGCTCCGAGATCAACCTCGACATCTCCAGGCCTCCGGCGCCGCCGCCGGCCGCCGACGAGAGCCCCACCATGAACAGCTACCGCGGCATACCGTTCTACGCTGCCCGCGCCGACATCGACCAGCTCCTGCACAGTGGCAGCCACCCGTCCCCGCCTGCGGCGGCGCCAAAGATGGAGCTCGGTCACGGCGCCGCCGACACACCCGCCGGCACGGCGGGTGGAGGTGGAGGCACCTTTGGCAGCCTGCTGTGTGGCGCTGCCGTCGACGAGCAGCCGCCGTTCTGGCCGTGGGCTGACGGCCACCACACCTTCCAGTGAACAAACCCATTATTCAAGCTATATAAATATATGCGCCGTTGCGTGCGTATGATCTTGGCCGGGCGATCGACACATGTTTTTTGATCCAATAGCGCATCGACCAACAACCTGCAGGTTCTTCGTTTCTTGGCATCCCATCAATTAATCTATGCGCCGGACCGGAGGACATCGCCGACGCCAACGTATGTGGCCAATGCGTATTGTTGAACAAATTGATCAAAGAAGCGTGCAGCTTGTATGTGAGGTGATGATGAGATGATCCAATTTGAGTTCAATCGATCAGGACGGAGCTGAGTGTGGACGATGGATCCTATATATGTCAGTCGTCGTCTAGATAGATTTTGGAGTTGAGTAGTAAGTTTTTTTTCCTATATTTATTTATTTTCCCCTCCCTCTTGGTCGCTATTTTTCTGTTTGATTAATATTATATATATAGGCCGGTGATTAAAATTGTGAGAGGCAGTGGTGATATTGTGTTGTATAGGATTATGGTACCGGCCTTGTGAAATCGATCGAGTACCAAGTTATTTCTTCATTCGCACTTGGATCTTGCAAATTCTTCTTTCTATTTTATTGTTCATTAAATTACTGGTGTGGATATATATATGGATCTACTGTGAACCAATGAAATGGACATTTATGCATATTTAATTTGTTTTATTATTTTTTCCAATTATACTCCAATATGGATCGGAGGATATGGATGAGTGATGTGGATGGGAGCTTCATGCATGGGCAGCAGTAGTACTGTGGTGTGCGGTTGGTGTTTGGCATGTGGGTCTCATCTTCGAGCCTACGAAACAGACAGCTTGGACGGACAGACTGTACGTCGTGCAAGCTGTGCAGCATATGACCACCATTTCAGATTCATTATATATTATTAATCCGTTCCTAAATAATGTCTTGAGATGAAACGTAACAATGCAGTCGACTAAACACTAGAGTAAGAGTATTCGACTCTCTCTGGGTAGAATGGTGTAGAATAGCTAGCAGGAAGAATACTCAGCCATATCAGCACAAGACAAATTAAATATAATTAATGGACGAGTTTTACTAAATTACTGTACGTACTACTCTGCTCACAAAACGTTGTCCGTGCATTATTGTTGGCTTGTTAAACAGTAGTGGTAGAAGCGAATGTTGATGCCCAGCAGGAACACATGCATTGCCATGCCTGCAACAGTTGTCCTCTTGTCTGGCCGCTACAGTTGATCATACTGCAACGACTTTCTTTCTTTTTCTTTTTTCCTCCTGTCCTCACCGCACCTGCACACAGCTGGTAAGGGCAAGATTGTGTCACAAAGGAATAGAAAAGAGAGAGAGAAAGAGAATCATGCAAACAAACGTATCAGTGCGATAGATAGAGATGCAAAGATAAATAATTTAACAAATGTTGGAAAACCACAAAGATTATGTTGAATTTAGTGCTTGGAACACAGGAATGGCAATAGCATAGGAATAACTCTGTGGAAATTGAGGGCCTGATTTGGTTCACCTACTGCATCTCTACAGCTTGCCTCTCTCGGCTCCTCCCTGGCTTCCTTGCTGCGATTTTTCTGGTGAACGTCGGTGCTTAACGAGGATTTCATTCTCATTAATTAGTTGAGCTGGCATGTAAGCAAATCTCATCATCCTCATTAGATTGACATGGCACTATAGAGTGATGAAAAAAGTTCGTCTGACAGTTTCCACTAGTCTTTGGTAAAATAGTTTGGTTTAATCCGATGATCCTCTAATCTCATGCTCCAGCAGGTATTAAATTTATATGACCAGCCTATAAATAAAAAAATGGCATTTATAAATTGGAGATGATTTTCTCGTTTATCAACTCAAAGCACTCTAGGTAACGCGGGACTCTTGGAAAAAGAAAACCAAACATCTCAGTCTAATCCGCTTTAGGGCAACTTCACAGTCCCTCTATATCGTCCTTCCACATATCAATGAGATTTTAGTGAAACAATTAATAACATCTAACAACTTCTTTAACTAGATCTCTAAATATTTCCATCATCTATTCCTAGCTTGTCATTCACCAAAGATAGAGAATAGTGCTTGCTTTTCCAAAATTGTTGTGGGACACTGTTGCTATAGGACACTAGGCGGTGTCCTACATCAAAGGAAATAATGTCCCATAGCAAAGAAAAAATATTTTAATATCCCACAACCAATTTTAGATAAGTTAAGTGTCCCAGCAATCACCCTTTATAAATTTTATCAGTATGGGCACCTCTTTGCCCAGGCTGACTATATTTTTCCACTCACTCGAAGGTAAATTCGGTCTAAATCATGCTCCCTATTATTTATAAATTATACTAGCAAACATGTTCATGTGTTGTAACACAGGACAATTTATCTTCTTTTTTTGTGACTACACAAGACAATTTATTGAGCGGTGCTTATGCTAGTGATAAGAATCTAGGTATTCTGTTGGACTTAATTGGACTTAGCTCAACCTTAAATCAAATAAATTCCAAGGCACACATGGAAAAATTGATAAGAGATTGACTCAATTTAAACGGATGACTATTTTTTTGGAATTTAATTTATTTTAATAATTTAGGTATAAATAAGCTAAAGTGTTGTATATGGAATATATTTGGATACTATTATATTGTTAGCCATATAAGGGAAAAAATTATAGTTGTAGCAGAGTAGAAACATAGCATGGTGATTAATCAAATTCTATCTCCCATCCTATAGATTTGAGATAGCCAAACAAGCGAGAAAATTATAGTTGTGGAATGTCATATTCCAAACCAAATAGCAATTTGAACGGTTGCAAAGTTGGAGATATGTCATTGGTATCACAATGACATATGGGGCTCACACAAATCAATGACATGTGGGTCAGGATGGCATATCTCCAATTTCCTAGAATTATAATAGCAGTCTTCAAATTTTTCCAACCAAATAGTCTAGTTCATTAAGAAAAAATTCAGTTTCTCCGAAACAAAAGAATCCAAAATGTCCTCTAATTGTTTTTCCTTGGACCCGCATGGCCCTGCCTAGCCCAATCAGACTTAACCCATGTCCATCACTTTACCACACATCTTCCGGATCCCCTTTCTTTGGTAGCCACTTATTTTATTTCCTCGTTAAGGGAGATGGGTATGCTATCGCGGCATCACCGCACGTTGTTAGGAGGAAATAAAACAACCCAGGTGCCTATGCACCAAAGCCGAATTTCTTTCCATGTTATCTTCCAATGCGAGTGCTCATGTGTCAAGATGGACATCTACCCGGAGGAGTCACTGAGGCATTGTTTGGATGCACATGTATTGTAGGATCTCTAGAAAGGTAAATAGCCTAGAGGGGGGGGTGAATAGGTCTGTAAAAATTCAACTCGAACAGAAGTTAAATGCTAGGGCGGCACTGTCGGCCTCTGGAAAATGCTCAGATCACAAAGAGGTTTGGCAGGAAGATACTAGATGCCAAGATGAGTCCTTCCCTGCAATTTCAACACCAGAACCATTTCGAAGACTGGTTACCACAAAAAACACTTTTTTCCTCAAATCAACAACACAAACCCTAGCACAAGAAATATTGTAAGAAGTAAACAACTAGGGGACTAGCACACGTGACACAAATGATTATCCTGTGGTTCAGCTCGCCACCAAGGCTTACCTATGTCCACGTTGTTGAGGTGCCATAAAGGGTAGGAGCTTTGCAACTCAATCTCAAGTCAAGGAAGTGAATCCTTGAGATGAGGGGTAATCTCTTAGCTTCACACAACGATTACAAACCTCCCTAGGCTGCCACAAGAGAGGGGCAAGCTCTAGGGCGATGCCTAGCCGGCTAGGAGCAAGCTCCAAGGGTAACAAACCCTAGCACCACCGGCCAAACGGGAACCACAAGCTCTTAGACTATGGGAAGTAGTAGATCCGCTCTCTAGGAGTGTTTTGCTGCCTTTTCCCTCAAGAATCTATGGTTGGAAGTGTGGAATTGCTTGGAGGGTGAAGATCAACAATGGAGTGAGAGAGAGGGAGAGAGAGCTCTGTTTCAAACGGTCGGATTTTGAGGTTGACGAAGGGGTATTGGACTGGTGAGGCGGAGAGCTTTCCAACGGATATTTATAGTCGAGAAAAACTGCTGGGAAGGGAGGGCGGCACTGCCGCCCTAGCTCAGAGTGTCTGCTAGTTCTGAGATTTGGACTAAACTCTGAGCTAGCTGAGTGTATGTCATGGATAAAGATTGAGCATGTGATTCATATTTGACCATAACAGCACTAGAATCCCCCTTAATAGTACGGCATACCTATACTCAATTTCAAACCTTAAATGAATTTAAAACTCCAATGAGTAGGATAGCCACCATAAGAATTGGGGTACCTCCACCTTCTCTATGTCTTCCTCTTTTTGTCATTACCTGCTTGTCATCTCAATAGATCTCATTAGTTCTTGAATTAAGCGGTCATCAACACCAAAACCCACTTAGGGCTTGATTGCACTTTCAATATCCCCTTTTTTTGTGATTGATGACAACCCAATTCAAGCTTACAAAAGATAATCATGAATCTGAGATTTACATGTCATGGGTGTAGAGAACTCCCCCTGAATATGTGAATTGAGATTTGAATTCTCAAATTGGAATTAGAAACCAAGTTTCACATTTGTAAAGTTGAAGGGTCGAGATGGCGGACTAGAGGGGGGGGGGGGGGTGAATAGTCTTTTCTAAAACTTAAACGTTCCGGCTAACCAAATCAAATGCGGATTTAAAACTATCGGTCTAGCCAAGACTACTCCCCTCTAACTATAACTCTAGCACCTAGCAAAGTATGTCTATTATGCTAACTAAGGTGCCAAGCTAGGAAGCTCACCTAAACAAGTCTAGGTTGCAAGGTCACACAAACCTAAGCAACTAGTACTCTAAGCAAACCGGGAGCTCCTACACATGCTAGTAAGCAAAGCACAAAGCACCTAAGCTCACTAGCAATGCTCTCTAGCAAGACTACACAAGTCAACTAGAGAGCTCAACTTACTTAGCTACACAAACTAAGCAATGTGACTAACAAGGCTACACAAGCCAATTTGCCACTCAAGAGCTACTTCTATGCTACACAAGCTAGATGGTAACTAGGCAAGCTACACAAGCTAAACTAGTTACAAGAGCAACAACTAATCACTAGCACAAATATGAATAAGTAAATACAAGCTAGTGTTTTGGAGAATGCAAACCACCGAGAAGATGTACAAGGTTGACACGGTGATTTTTCTCCTGAGGTTCACTTGGTCGCCACCAAGCTAGTCCCCGTTGTGTCGACCACTCACTTGGTGATTCGGCGGCTAATAGGCGTTCACAAGCCTAGCCCACTCACTCGGGCGCCGCAAGAATCTACCCACAAGTGAGGGTAGCTCAATGACACGCTCAACTAGAGTTGCTCTTTGCGATCTCCTGCGGGGCGAGCACAATACCCCTCACAAAGCACTTCTCCGGAGCACCGCACAATCTTCTTGCGGGCTATGACGGAGCCACAACCACCAAGCCGTCTAGGAGGTGGCAACCTCCAAGAGTAACAAGCACCACGAGCTTGCAACACGATCACCTAGTGCCACACGAAGCTATCTCTCAAAGCAACGCACTAGTAATCGCTCTCTCACACGATTGGATGAACTCTATCATGTGTGTGTGAGTTAGAGGGCTTACCAAGGACTCCTACACAAGACACAAAGGCCCAAGGGTGCTCAGCCACCGGCCAAGGGCAGCCACCAAGTCTATTTATAGAGGGAGGGAAAAAACTAGCCGTTCCCCCCTCTCCAACGGCTCTCTGGAAGGCTCCAGACGCATGTCCGGACGCTAGGGTCCGGACCAATACACACGTGTCTGGACCTTTAGAGACGCAGAAAATGCTTTTCAGGACACTAGGTCCGGACTGCTATAGTGCACGGCCCGAACCAATTTTTGCGTGCGAACCTGCGCAGTCCGCACTAAAACGTCCGTATCTCTTATCTCCGAACTCCAATTTCGATGATCTTAGACTTTTTGGAAAGCTAGCTCAGAGGCATACACATCCCTCATATCCATTTGATCCATATCACAATGAATCAAATCAGTATTCCATTCCAAGAGCCACTCTAGTGCTAGGAGCATACCGAAAAACATTTTTATCTTCTCCGACTTGATTCAATTCAACTCCAACACCTTCTCCTTTGTAAATGTGCCATCACCACCGAGTGTACATCACCATGTGCATGTATGTTAGCATTTTTCATAATCATTTTCAAAGGATTTTCACTTGCTCTCACCACGCCACTCGATCCTAATGCATCGCAATGTTAGATCGCTCAAGTGACACTAGATGACCAATATGCAAACAAGTTTTCCCCTCTTGATAGTACGGCCATCTATCCTAAACCCGGTCATATACTTCTCTACACACCAATGACCGGTGAAATGAAATGCCCTATAGGTTGTACATTTGCCTTGCGCATTCCATTCCATCTCCATCTCCATCTCCAATGTTGATGCAACACATGCACCAACCAATCACCAAATGATATGATCCACTCCATATCATCACGTGACCGTATTGGTTCATCAATCTTGACCTCACTTGCTCTTCACCGTTGCGTTGGTCCATCAGCGCCAAGCATAACTCACTTGCCCTTCACACTTGCAACCGGTCCATCAAGCCAAGCCTCATCTTGATCTTCTCCACCTTGATCACATGACTCCATGTCATGCCTCATGTGCAATAAGCTCCTTCATCACACAAATCACCTGTGAACTAATCTCCTGTGTATATATCACTTAAACACATATTAGTCCACCTAAGTTGTCACTCAATTACCAAAATCACACAAGGACCTTTCAAAAGTGATTTGGGGCCTCCCCCTACATCCATGCTTGCTGTGGGGTGCTCAAAATATGTGTCACAGGAAAATACGTGATGCATATGACAGTTTATATCAGAAAAGAGCACACAACCCTGACTGTTATAGCAGGGGGCGGCACTGCCGCCCTGGCTACAACAGTCAGGTAATAGACAAATTTCTACAGGAGTAAAAACAGGTCTAAAACAGCTAAAGCACAGAATATGACAAGCTAAATCGAAATCCATAAATACATGTCCATATCCAACACAAATAGAGTCAAACTAGTGCCTTATTACATAAAATAGAGTTTTTCCACGGCACTCAACCTCACATGCTAGCAAACTAACTCTCAACGGATATGACATGAAGAACACACTGCAGCGAAAAAGAATTGACCCCCCTAAACTTCTCCCCCTTTGGCATCAAGCACTAAAAAGAGAAGAGAAAGGAAACCAATCACTCCTCATCCTCATCCTCGCTGGAGATGTGAACGGCGCGACCAACACAGTGTGTAGTCTGAGTGAAGCGCTGATGAGCTGAACGACGAGGCGGTGGTGCAGCGGTAGAAGTCCCTGGAACCTCCTCCTCATCCTGTTGCTGCTGCTGATGACGAGGCCTCCTTCCATACACATGGTCACATGGAGTCCACTGAGAACTGTCCCACTGATCCTGCTTCCTGATCTCCTACTCATCATCGTCCTCATCGCTAGACACTGACAGGCGTGGCAAGTTGGGAAACATGGGAGGAGCCTCCACTGGTGCAAGCGGTGGAAGACCGGCTAACTCCCTAGCTCCCCGGATAGCCTCCCTGTTGGCCACTTGCTCCTCATAGGTGATCCTGGCCTGATATGTGCATGTAGTAAAGATGATCTTGATCCATTCTCCAAACTTCTTCATTCTTCTCTCGCTCCTGGATCGGACATGTGAGCGAGAGCAAGAGCAAGAACCCTCTGGAATATCCCTCTGTCTTTGAGACGTATCACCACCTGTAGAAGGTGGAACTGGTGGAGCAGTAGCTGGTGGTGCACCTCCTCTGGTCTTCTTGATCACACACATGGTGTGCTCACAATCCTTGGGATATCTCATCCTAGTGACCCTCTCAATCACAAACTATAGATAGGGGGCATAAGGTAGCCTCCTCCTGGCATCATCCAATGCTGTAGCTAGCTCCACCCAAATGAACCTAGGAATACTGAACCTCTCACCATTGGGAAACTATGAGAGCACATTGGTGATATAACCATTAAGATTATTAGAATTGTCCGTTGGGTTAAGAGTTACCCTGATAAAGTTGTTCAAGATGTAGTAGATGCTCCTTAGATTGGTCCTGGAATAGTTAGGCACTGCTTCATCTTGATCCTCCCATATGTAGCTCACTATGTGTGGCTCAGCTCTAGCACCCTGGTGGATACTAGGTAGAGTCCTGTGCTCCCTCCCAAAGCCAAGTGTGAGACAGAAAGTGACATACTCACAACGGTAATGGCGACCGTCAGTCATCCAGTGTATCTCATGTGCCTCCTGATCCCAAAAGTAAGTAGCATGGAACTGAGCAAGAATCTCTGTGTTCCAATCATACCTAAAGCCCATGAGGTCAGTCATCTAAAAATGGTCACATACCCTGATGGCAGCTGTCAACTGTGTGTCCTGCCTGCTCTCAAGCTCTGGGAAATCAATATACTACATCTTGCAAATCTTGCTTGTATGCTTAGCAAAGATGGCGGTAGCATAGAAGTTGGAATGAAAAACATTCTAGAAACAATAACCAATACCTCTCATCTTTGGCACAGTATAGGGATTGATAGCCCTTGCCCTCCTGAGTAGCCTTCCATGCCCTGGACTAGTCAGTGATAGGATGGCAATAGGTGTCCTGAGGTGCTGCAAGCAAGTACTCACCCTCGCTGTCCTGCATGTACCCATGATCAAACTCTGTGATATGCAGGGGTGTCTCTGGCCACTGAGGTATAACATAGCCATCCATCTGATCTCTCTCTTCTTGATCAAACACTACATCTCTATCATGTGGCATATGAACCTTCCCACTTGCCTTGCGTCTTGGCTCCTTGCCAACTCGCTTCCTCCTGCCATCGACTGCACTTCTTTCACCACCGGGATTCATCTATGCAACACATATGGAGACTAGATAAGAAACTGTATATGACAGTGTGTAGATGAAATTAAAAACAGGGGTTAAACAAAGGAAGAAATTCAGAGAAGAACTCAAGTGGAAGCATGTTGTTTGAATCAGCAGGTGTAGGGCGGCACTGCCGCCCCCTGAGGCCGGCACTGCCGCCCTCAATTGCTCCATTGGATTTTCTCCAGATCTCTTTCTATGGCTAAATCCTGGTTTCAACAACTTCTACACCTTATCAAAATTTCAGAATCACAGTCTACTAAAACAGAATATGATGCCCTAGCCAAGGATGTGAAGGGTAGAATATATTTAGAAGCTGGAACTTTGAATTAGGGTTTAGATTAGGCACATCTGGACCTACCCATCCCAGAAGAATGAGGCATAGCAGATGGAATCTGCTAGGGGTGGCACTACCGACCCCCAGGGCGGCACTGCCGCCTTGCCTCTGTTCATCCGAGAGAGGTGTTGACACAAAAAGCGTTAGGATCTGCGAACACCTCGGGTTATTACCCGAAATTCGATATCCAAGGTGTGCCAGTCGATTTGACCAGTTAATCGACAAGGACGATAACTAGAACAAGATCTGAACAGGACAACGATGATACGCCCGGATGTCAAGACTCAGACTTGATCAGGATAACTAGAGCAGAGCTGAACGAGACAACAACGATGCGCCCGGATGTCAAATCTCAGAGGTACTCCCACGCGGAACTTGCAAGGGTTTGACGGAGATCAAGGTGATGCAGCCCGTCGAAGCTTGAAGAACTCATAGATAAACTAAGACTAATGCAAAAAGGATAAATTGCAGTAAAAGTAGAATAAGAGTAAATTGATTTGATTTTGATAGGATCGATATCTTTTACACGCAGCCCTTGGGCACATATTTATACTCCCGCATGGAGAGTTGTACAGAGACACGACTCATACCTTCCCTAAACAAAACTCCTAACTTTAAGGAAATAACGGACTCGCGCAGGAGCCGGACTCAAATAACAATATTATTTTCCTAAACAGACAACCCTATTGTTAAGGAAATAAACGACTCGTGCAAGAGTCGGACTCAAACTACTATAATAATACTGGTATAAAATCACCAGTTTCCTTATGCCCTTCCTTCGATGAAAACTTTCCATCGGTAGATTCATTCAATCCGCGACTTCCTTCTTTCACCACCGGCAACCTTCTGCTGACGTCAACCGCCACATCACCCTGTGCCCATCGGCATCATATCCTCATCGGCAATCGGCATCGACAACATCTCCTCATCGGTAATCGGCATCAGCAACTCTGTAGTTTTGGTGACTTGACTTCACTAATTAACCCTTATCGGCAAGAATCATCCAGCTCCCATCGGCAACAAACTTGTCTTTCCTGTAGCATTCTTTCTCATCAGTAAATTTGACTGATAACTTTCCGATGCCGATAGAAAACAACCACCGATCAACACAAGTCTTAGCTCATTTGACACGTGCCGAAAAATGGTGTCAACACATGCCCCCCAATTTCGGAGTGTAGAATATTTTATGCGCCGAAATTTTCTCTATTATAACTATTCCCTCCAAGATGACCGCACGACTTCCTCGATTACCGCGCGCAAAACTACAATTTATTAACAAAATTCCGCGACTGCAGCATGAACAGTTATAAATCCAATCATATTTCCTCGACTGCCGCACATACCTATTGCATACCCTTCCACATTCTTGCTCAGCGCGAAGAAAATTCCAAAATACCCCTGACCAGGGCTATAAAAATTACCATCATCAATCCGTTTTTACCCTGAGCCTACTTTCGCCTTCATCTGCCCTCGTCTTCAACCTCGGTGGCGATTCAAGCGGCGACCCGAAGAACAGTCTCGTGAACTCAAGCGGCGGCACTCTCCTCCAACAGAACTCGAACAACACCAATGGCGATCAACTTCGACGTCCCTAAGGCAAATCTGCTCCTTCCTCCCTTCATTTCCTGCAAATTTCTCTTCCGTATCAATCTCGTAATTCTTTTCCCCTTTCTTTCTTTGATTTTTTCTGAAACCTCAGAACTGTACAACAAGGTAGTAATCCCCATTGAACAATCCAATTTCAACTGCCTGGGCCCAATGGGAAATCCTAACCCTACCAGTCTGATCAATGCTGAGGCCAGGCGCATCCCTTTCAGATCCGAATGCTTTAGCCTAGGGTTATGGAAAGACGCCTTCCGTTCATGGCCTAGGCCTACCAAAGGATGGAAGAACTGGTACCTTAGGATAATTAGAACACAACAAGGCTACTGGTCAGAGCGTAACTTAGATCAGTGCATCAGGCTCTCCATTGCCGATATGGAGAAGAACGAGAATATGATGATGACGGTTTCTTATTTCTGGTCCGATGCAATGAATGCTTTCCTATTCAGACATGGACCTGCTATCCCCACCCTTGCCGATGTGCATATGCTTACCGGCCTAGATGTCTTTTCTGCCGATACTCCCGCTTTGTTCAATAGGAAAGGTGAGTATAAAGTGAACACGCGTAATATCGACGGTTGGACCGGTTATATCCAGGAATATCAGAAGACTGGATCGGTAAGTCAGAGGGAGCATGCCATCTTTCTGAATATGTGGCTAGAAAAATTCATCTTCTGTGGCAGAGCAGTTGGACCTACCACTATGCATCTCCCTGCAGCAAAACTTCTTGCCGATGGAACAAGACTCCATCTCGGCCGATATCTTCTTGGATCGGTATACCATCTCCTGCATCAAGTGTCCAAGAAGTTGTTGCTAGGTGAGTCCATCGACAACCTTGGAGGTCCTTGGTGGTTCGTGAATATGTGGTTGAACGCACACATGTACAAGGTCCTTCAATTTGATCTGTTCAACTAGCAATTCCCAAGGGATATATCGGAAGAGTATGAATATGAGGATGATGAATCGGCAACTCGTCCCCCACTCAACTTTGGGGAAACCATCATAGTACTACCAGGAACCGATGCTAATGAAGATCAATTCGGCAGGTTCTTCCAAAATTTTTACTGTGGAATCCCTATTGCAGAACGGCTTTGGTGGCCCTACGTTTACGAGAACAACCAATTCCCTCTGTTGTTTAACCTTACCGATTGGAATGTGTCTGAGAACGAAGTAATCATGAAGGCCAGCATTGTTCCCCGAGCTATCCCAGTTAACATTTTCGGAACTGGGAAGAATGCTCCTCCAACCTTCGAGTTTTATTACCCATTGGTAGCAGCAAGACAACTGGCGTTCGGCCAAGTACCGATCAAGCTCTGCTACTCAAAAGTAGTAAAACCAAGACAAATTATCTCCAGCGCCATGGACTTGAACAAGGTCGTTAATCTTGCTCCCGATGCCGATACATTAGACATTGACCTATCCTCCTGGGCACCAACATCATTCATGACAGAGTTATACAAATCTTGGTGGAAAGAATGGAGAGGCCAAATTTTTTCCAAGTCATCACATTATTATCGGCACTTGATCGACGCCGATCACGTCATCCCCAATGATGCATTAAGTTTCTTTATCTCAATGTATCTTACTATTTACTTCCACCATCGATATCTGACTCTCTTATCACAGGTCGACGATCCAATTCCCCGAGTGAGCAAGAGTGGCAAGCCCTTCCGTGTTCGAGTGATGAGCCCAATATCAATCATCGGCCATAATGCTCCTACACTGGCTGCCTTCACCCTCAAAGGGTCCCCAAGATCACTCTGAAACCAAGGTCGAGGCCTGCAACGACCAGTGCCACTCCATCGGCTGCTGCTGCCATCTTGGCGTGGGCTTTTGTGGTAAGTCTTACTTTTACTTTTACCGATCACAAACTATTCATCCGCAATATTTATTTTATATAACTTACATCAAACATTTCAGGCAACAAGGTCATCGGCAGCTACTCCAGATGTTCAAACTTCTCCAACTCCCGCTGCCGATGCCCCCCCAAACTTCTCAACCAAAACGGGCCGGTTCACCAACCACTGCTCCGAGGAAGAAAAGGCGACTGAGGTTAGCCACTCTAGCTACCGATGCACCAACAGTAGAGCCATTGTCGGCTCCTGCCCCTGATCAGCCAACGGATAACGTCTCCGACCAGGATATAACACCACCTGCTGCAACAACGGAGGCGACATCGGCATCGACACCTTCACCAACTGAAATCCCTGATCAGGGAACGACATCACCGCCACAGGAGCCAGCCACCGCGGCAGAAACATCACCTACAACACCAACCGCTCCTCCTACGGAAGCGTGTTCATCGGCAACTACTGCCGATCTCCAAGATGAAGCCGTACCAGCTGCTTCTCCGAGCCTAAGGGAAGAAATCCGCTTCAAAATGGTAAGCCGACTGTCACTGCAATATAAGCTAATGATCGGCAAATTCTAACTTTCTTCTTTTCAGGCCCAAGACTCTCCCGATAGCTTGTTTTCCTTCGGCGTCAACCTCCCTGACGAAGATGAAAACCAAGAAGGCTCTGTTCCAGCAGATAGCTTATTTTCCTTCGCCGTCAACCTTCCCGACGAAGACGAAGATGAAGAAAGCTCTGCTCCCGCTTTATCGGCAGATGTCAAATTCAAGCTTGAAACACTGCTCTCTTTGCTGCAACAAGACACATCGCTTCTCATCCAAGATTCAACTGCAGCAAAGATAGCTTTCAAGAACATCCAAGGCCACCTCTCTGCCGATACAGAAGAAATACTCTTCCAAGTAGCTTTTCTCGAGAGCAAGCAACTCCAATATCAAAGACTCTCTCGTCGCATAGCCGATAGGACTGCCCGATCGAAGCTCGAAGAAGAGATGCTTAAGTTTAAACAAGTTGCCGATGAGAAACACAAAGACATCGGCTAGGTAGAAGCTTCTGGCGCCGATCTTGAGCAGGAGATCATTCAGCTATCGGCAAGAAAGGAAGAGCTGCAAGCCGAACTAAGAAGGGTTGAAGAAGCTTTAAACACAGCTAACCAGAAGAAAGCTCAGCTGCCCGATACCGTCAAAGCTCTTCGACAAGAAAGGGACACAAACGCCCGACAATCTATCGCGCTGAAGAAAAAGATTAAACCAATCGGAGGGTCTGCCGATGATGATGCTAGGGAGATGGAAGAAATAGAGCAAATTCGCTTGCGTGCGATATCAGCTATTCAATCCTTGTTGTAATTCATTACAATTTCATCACATCGGCAACTGTAATTAGTAACACTTGATTTTGCTCTGTAATATAACGTCAGTACGTTTTACCGATGTTTTGTAACCTTTTCTTTCATCGGCGTTCAAACGAGCACTCTATGCGTCTACCCAAATACTAGGGTAATATTTCTTCAAGTATTTACCATTGATTGCTCTGGAAAATGTAACTCCTTCGAGAGTTTCCAAAATATAAGCATTACCAGGAACAGACAGTTTTATCCGATAAGGACCTTCCCAATTAGGAGACCATTTTCCAAACTTAGAATTCTTAGTCCCAATTGGTAAAATCAACTTCCATACCAGATCGCCATCGGTAAATTGCTTCACCTTCACCTTCTTGTCATACCATCTGGCAACCCTTTTCTTGTTTTCTTCAATGCTGATTAGAGCCCTCAACTGATGACCTGCTAAATCTTCTAACTCATCTTTCATAAGAGTAGCATAATCATCGGTCGTCAATTGATCTTGAAAAGATAATCGCCTGGAACCAGTTTTAATTTCCCAAGGCAGGACAACATCGTGTCCATAGACCAACTGATACGGCGAGACTTTGGTTACACCATGACACGCCATCCGATACGACCATAGGGTTTCATTTAACACTACATGCCACCTTCTAGGGTTCTCTTCAATCTTACGTTTGATAAGCTTAATTACTCCCTTATTAGTTGCTTCAGCTTGACCGTTAGCTTGGGCATAATAAGGAGAAGAATTCAATACCTTGAACCCCATACTAGCAGCAAACTCATCAAACTCTCTCGAAGTGAACATAGTTCCTTGATCGGTAGTAATAGTTTGAGGAATACCGAATCGGTAAACAATATGCTCCTTTACAAAATCTACCATGTTTGCCGATGTCACCTTCTTCAAAGGAATCACCTCAACCCATTTTGTAAAGTAATCGGTAGCAACAAGTATAAACTTATGACCTTTACTTGACGGTGGATAAATTTGGCCGATAAGATCAATAGCCCATCCTCTAAACGGCCAAGGCTTGATTATAGGATTCATTGCCGATGCAGGTGCCCTCTATGCATTACCAAACTTTTGACAATCCTGACACCCTTTAAAATAGTTGAAGCAGTCTTCAAGAATTGTCGACCAATAATATCCATTCCGCCTAATCATCCATTTCATCTTGAATGCCGATTGATGTGCTCCACACACCCCTTCATGGATCTCGCCCATCAATTCTTTCGATTCTTCTCTATCAAGGCATCTGAGCAAAACTCCATCAATTGTCCGATAATACAACTCATTATCAAGGAGCACATACTTGGTAGCTTGGAACCTTAGACGCCTTTCAACCTTCTTAGATGGGTCTCTTAAGTAATCGGCGATTTCCTTTTTCTAGTCATCGACAACCATTACCGATGTCATGACTTCTTGAATCGGCTGATATCTTGAAGCATTTTGTGCTAACCGATTGGCCTCTTCATTATGCAACCTAGGAATATGCTCAAGGCGGTACTCTTTGAATTCTTTTAATAACTGCAAGCATCTTTCATGGGTTGCAATTAAAGCTTCACTTCGGCATTCATATGTCCCAATCAATTGGTTGATTACCAACATAGAATCACCGAAGATCTCAACAGCATCGGCACGTATCTCTCTGAGTAATTCCAAACCTTTTAGTAGAGCCTGGTATTCAGCTTGATTGTTTGTTGAAGTAGCAGCAATCGGCAACGAAATCTCATACTTCCGACCCTGGGGTGAAATTAAGAGAATACCGATGTCTGCTCCTTCTTTGCACGTAGATCCATCAAAGAATAAAGTCCAAGGAGCAATCTCTACCGAGCTTACCACACTGCAATGCTGAGTAACAAAATCAGCCATCACTTGACCTTTAACTGCCTTAGCCGATTCATACTTCAGATCAAACTCTGAAAGTGCCAGAATCCATTTGCCAATTCTCCCATTTAATATCGGCATCGACAAGATATACTTAACCACGTCATCTTTGCAGATAACAGTGCATTCAGCCGACAACAAATAATGCCTCAATTTTATGCAAGAGAAATATAAACATAAACACAATTTCTCTATGGCCGAATACCTGGTTTCAGCATCCACTAACCTTTTGCTCAAATAGTATATTACATGTTCTTTCCCTTCAAATTCTTGAATTAAGGATGATCCGATAATACTGTCACCGGTAGACAAATACAACCTGAAAGGCTTCCCGTGTTGAAGTGGAACCAAGACTGGAGGGTTTACCAAATATTTCTTGATCTCCTCCAAGGCTAACTGTTGTTCTTCTTTCCACGTAAACTCTTGATCGGCTTTCAGCTTTAATAATGGACTAAAAGATTTAATCTTACCAGACAAGTTGGATATAAATCTTCTAATGAAATTAATCTTGCCGATCAAGGATTGCAGCTCAGTCTTGTTTGTGGGAGCAACTACTTTGTTAATTGCATCAATAGATTTTCTGCCGATCTCGAGGCCCCTCTGATGCACCATAAAACCCAGAAATTGACCCGCCGATACACCAAATGCACACTTGTTAGGATTCATCTTCAACCCATGCTGCCTTGTGCACTCCAGGATTTTTTGCAAATCGGCAAGATGCTTTTCAAAACTCCCGGATTTAACCACCACATCATCAATATAGATTTCGACTATCGTGCCGATGTACTTGTGAAAGATGAAATTCATTGCTCTTTGATAAGTAGCACCAGCATTCTTCAAGCCAAAAGTCATGACAACCCACTCAAATAAACCGACATGACCTGGACATCTAAAAGCAGTCTTGGATATGTCTTCTTCAGCCATGAATATTTGATTATATCCAACATTACCATCCATGAAGCTAATGATTTGATGTCCAGCGGTAGCATCAATCAGCAGATCGGCAACGGGCATCGGGTAACCATCCATCGGCGTAGCCTTGTTAAGATTCCTGAAATCAATACAAACACGAAGTTTTCCATTTTTCTTATACATAGGAACCACATTAGAAATCCATTCGGCATATCGGCATTGCCGAATAAATCCAACTTCGATTAACTTTGTAATCTCAGCCTTAATGTCAGGTAGAATGGTAGGATTGCATCGGCGCGTAGGTTGCCGATGTGGTTGGAAACCAGACTTAATAGGTAACCGATGTTCGACTATCGATCGGTCTAAACTAGGCATCTCCGTATAATCCCAAGCAAAACAATCTTTGTATTCCTTTAATAAATCGGTTAACTGCTGTTTACATTGGGAATCTAACTTAGCGCTAATAAAAGTAGGCCTATGTTTACTACCATCGCCGATGTCTATCTCGAATAAATCATCGGCGGACGTGAAGCCCTGTCCCAATTTTTCATCATCAGCGAACCGATCCATTAAAACTCTTCTTCAGGGCCGACTGCTTGGATCGGTGTAATGCGGTAATCGGCAACTCTGAGGAACTCCGTGTCCCAATCTTTGCCCGATATGCATCTGGTTTGCTCATAAGTTTCCGATTCTGCCAACGCAACGATCGATGGGGTCTCACTTCGGACGACCTCAATCTTGTCTCCGACCCACTGCACAAGGCTTTGATGCATGGTGGAAGGAATGCAACAATTGGCGTGGATCCAATCCCTTCCTAGGAGCAGGTTGTAGGTGCCTTTGCCACTGATTACAAAAAATGTTGTCGGCAAAGTTTTACTGCCGATGGTTAACTCAACACATACAACTCCCAGAGCTGGCGACACATTGCCTTCAAAATCCTTGAGCTTCATGTCCGTTTTGACTAAATCTTGATCGCCTTTTCCAAGCTTCCTGAACATGACATATGACATTATGTTTATAGACGCGCCACCATCTACCAGCATCTTTGTTACAGGCTGTCCATCTACCTTGCCTTTAACAAACAGAGCCCTCAGGTGCTGCCTCTCATCATCGGCAGGCTTCTCAAAGACAACTACCATCGGATCCAAGACCAATTGCGCCATCTCTGCAGTTTCTTCATCATCGCTGACAGGCGCCATGAACTCCATCGGCAATATGACAACCATATTAATTTCTGCCGATGGATCCCTATCCTTGCGTTTTGGCCTCCACTGCTTTTCCCTTGATGGATCTTCATTGTCATACAAGTCGTTTCGGCGTTCGCGCTGGATTCTCCTTTTCTGAGTCTTTGTTAGACCCTTAGGGCACCATTGAGGGAGCTTGGTTTTCCAAACAGGCTGGTGCTGTCTCTCGCTGCTCGTGTCGGCACCACTCCTGATGTTTGGATCTCTGGAGAATACTTCTTCATCAGGCACTCTTGCATTGGCCATCTCCTCCAGCTCCTCTTGATCAACACGCCTACCAAGCCTGTTGTGTGCACTGAGCTTGCCCCCCAGTCGGTCACGTGCCGATTTCTTCTCTCTGAGCGGCTTGACATACCTGGATGCTCGATCATCAAAACAAGGTTTCTTATCTGACCGATCGGCAGCGTAGTACCCATTGCATTCAGGACAATTATCGGCAGTGGGTAGCTTGATGCCTTCTTCCCAGCAGTGAACGAAGAAGGGACACTTCCAGTGATCCTTATGCCGAAGCCATTCTTGGTGCTCTTCTTCTTCCTGCCGATATCGCTCCTTTTGCGATTGCCGATACTCTTGCCTTTGCTGCTTATGCGTGATTACAACACCAGGAGCCCTCTTGGCACTACTACCTTCATCGGCAACTCTCTTACCTTTTCTGTCATCGGCAAACCTCCTTTCATCGCGTTCAGCTACTTGATGGTTAGGATCTACCGATGCATTCTTCCTAGCAGCTTCTGATGTCAGCACTTTGGTTTTTCCACTGGTCTCCACCATATTATTTGGAAACGGGTGCTGATCAATCTTCATCGGTTTCTGGACTTTAGAATTTTCAAATTTGATCCGTCCAGATTCAATTTCTGACTGCAACTGCTGCCTGAATACCTTGCAGTCATTGGTACTGTGCGAAGTCGCATTGTGCCACTTGCAGTACCTCATCTTTCTGAGCTCTTCGGCCGATGGAATTACTTGGTTAGGCGCCAACTTGATTCACCCTTCTTGAAGTAATAAGTCAAACATCCTATCGGCCTTTGTGATGTCAAAGGTGAACCTTTCAGCTTCTTTCTGGCCGAACGGACAAGACACAAATTTCTTATCCTTCACCCATTCGGCCGCACCGATGCTTAGCTCTTCATCTGATCCAGAATCTTCTTCTTGCCTGATGAAGGTCACCTTCTTATTCCAAGTCTTCCTGGGTTCAAAGGTCTTGATATCTTGATCGGCAATCCTTTGCACCAGATGACTTAAACTTTCAAATTCTTGCGACGCATACTTATCTTTGATATGCGGCAGTAGTCCTTGGAAAGCCAAATCTGCTAGTTGCCGATCATCATGTACCAAGCTATAGCACTTATTCTTCACGTCTCGCAGCCTCTGAACAAAGTTCTCTACCGATTTGTCATTGCGTTGTCTCAATTTAACCAAATCGGTAAGCTTCTTCTCATGTATACCAACGAAGAAATATTTATGAAATTGCCTTTCTAGATCGGCCCGTGTAATTACAGAGTTTGGAGGCAATGATATAAACCATGTGAATGCCGATCCAGACAATGATGATGAGAATAGCCTCACCCTGAGTTCCTCTCTGCTAGCAGCTTCTCCACACTGAATAATGAAGCGGTTGATGTGCTCCATCTTTGATGTGTCATCTTGGCCAGAGAACTTAGCAAAATCCGGTACCTTGTACCGATTTGGGAGAGGAATTAAGTCATATGCAGGAGGATATGGTGTCCGATAAGAATATGTGTTAACCTTGGGTTTAATGTCGAATTGTTCTTTCATCACTTCGGCAATCTTATCGGTCCAATATGCATTCTGCTCCTGCCAACTCATTGGCTGGTTGTTGACTGGTGGAGCCGGCTGATGCACCTCTTCAGGTCTTGGTAAAAGATGGTTCAGAGTAGTTGTCACGGGCGCAACACCAGTCATCTGGACATTATGCATCGGCTGACTTGCCGATGGGTAATTTTGCACACTTAGTAGATTAGGTTGAGTCATCATATTCATCGGTTGCTGTACCGATGGTCCACTTTGAGTGTTGGCTGGACTTCCATACTGATACATTAGTATACCAGGTTGTTGAGCTGGCGGCTGATTGGTCCATCCAGGATTATAAGTCATCGGCATGTGACTTACCGATGGCTGATAGCTAACTGGTGCCTGCTGTTCCTGCACCTTAGAGCAATCAACAAATTGGTTACCTTGATGTGCTATTACCCCGACCTGAGGATTTACTAGCATAGGTTGACTTCCAATTGCTATACTGTGTTGCATCGGTACAGAGCTTGCCGATGGTAGCATCAGAGGTATTTTAGGAATCACATGGAAATCTTCTAATGGCACTTGTATGGTTGGAGAGGACGTAGAGTAATGCATCGTAGGGATCACCGGCTGTGCTTGCATTGCCGATGCCACGGAGCCCTTCCAAACTGAGCTATCCCCTTGCACCAGATTAGAACCAGCGGGTGGATTTGAAGGCATACTGTAACCCCACCAGTTGGCAGGCGCTGGATGATTTTGGACAGCAGGTCCTGATATTGCCGATGCCACCGGATCTGCACTAAGCTTGATAACGCTTTCAAGACTTAGTCTTGGCTGTGTAGCCACATCGGTAGACGGATCCACGGGAGTGGAAGACGCCATTGGGGCTGCCGATGGGTTTATAGATGCCGATCCAGGTTGGTGATATGTTGGACCAACATATTGAGGTGCATGTTCTTCTTTGAATGATTGCATGACAGCATTGTAGACAGTATTGGACAGCACACTGGAGTGGCTAATTAATGCTTGATTTAAAGCAGAACTAACCATTTCTTGTAACTTACCAGGATTGACATCGTACGTGACCTGCCGTGACAACGGCGGGTCTTGCTTCTGGATGGCTTCGCCGCTCCTGCTTAGGCTGAAGGATTTGAGATACAACTGTTTATATTCCTCCATAGCCCGCTCCATCGCCAGCCTTTGATCATCTTTCAGATCGGCCTCGGAGACTTCGATGACGTTCCTTTGGTTAACGTCGGAGTTATCACCCATGATAGATGTAAAATTGGTCCCACCGGGTGTGCCAAAAGAGGTGTTGACACAAAAAGCGTTAGGATCTGCGAACACCTCGGGCTATTACCCGAAATTCGATATCCAAGGTGTGCCAGTCGATTTGACCAGTTAATCGACAAGGACGATAACTAGAACAAGATCTGAACAGGACAACGGCGATACGCCCGGATGTCAAGACTCAGACTTGATCATGATAACTAGAGCAGAGCTGAACGAGACAACAACGATGCGCCCGGATGTCAAAGCTCAGAGGTACTCCCATGCGGAACTTGTAAGGGTTTGACGGAGATCAAGGTGATGCAACCCATCGAAGCTTGAAGAACTCGTAGATAAACTAAGACTAATGCAAAAAGGATAAATTGCAGTAAAAGTAGAATAAGAGTAAATTGATTTGATTTTGATAGGATCGATATGTTTTACACGCAGCCCTTGGGCACATATTTATACTCCCGCATGGAGAGTTGTACAGAGACACGACTCATACCTTCCCTAAACAAAACTCCTAACTTTAAGGAAATAACGGACTCGCGCAGGAGCCAGACTCAAATAACAATATTATTTTCCTAAACAGACAACCCTATTGTTAAGGAAATAAACGACTCGTGCAAGAGTCGGACTCAAACTACTATAATAATACTGGTATAAAATCACCAGTTTCCTTATGTCCTTCCTTCGATGAAAACTTTCCATCGGTAGATTCATTCAATCCGCGACTTCCTTCTTTCGCCACCGGCAACCTTCTGCTGACGTCAACCGCCACATCACCCTGTGCCCATCGGCATCATCTCCTCATCGGCAATCGGCATCGACAACATCTCCTCATCGGTAATCGGCATCAGCAACTCTGTAGTTTTGGTGACTTGACTTCACTAATTAACCCTTATCGGCAAGAATCATCCAGCTCCCATCGGCAACAAACTTGTCTTTCCTGTAGCATTCTTTCTCATCAGTAAATTTGACTGATAACTTTCCGATGCCGATAGAAAACAGCCACCGATCAACACAAGTCTTAGCTCATTTGACACATGCTGAAAAACGGTGTCAACAAGAGGTGAATCCAAATCCACCAAATCTAATACCTAATCCTAGTTTCAATCCCTTCATACACCTCCCAGAAACATGAATCCCCAACTAGAATCATCCCATTGCATAGATCAAAGCGAGAAAGATTAGGTTAGGGTTTCACCTTGCTTCAAAAATGTGTGATTGAAGGGGAAAGAGGAGAGGGATGCCTTCCACAAGCAGCACGTCCACCAATCTCGCAGAATGTCGATGGTGGAGGGTTGAGGAGCGGCAATGCCGGCCAAGGGGCGGCAATGGAGCTCCAAGGGCACCTCTATGGAGGAGAGAAGAGGTGAGGGAGGTTCTGGTCGAGGGAGAGGCGACGGGGTCATGGGTGCTCAGCAATAGATAGGTTTTATAAGGGCCCACGAGTCCCCGAAAGATTCACCCGAATTTTCCCAAAGAAGAGAGGGCGGCACTGTCAGCCTGGGTGAAAAACCCCTAGAGGGCTAAATCCAGTTGGACTATTCTTTATATTAGATATGGACATATATGCCTAAGTATCATGACCAGTAAGCATTCAACATTACAGACAATGGTCATGAGCCTTAGTTGGTCTTTTGAAAAATGTTTTGAAACACATAATTGAAGTTTTTCATAAACTTTTCCTATGTCGCTAGGTTGACAAACAAATGTGTGCTATAGTTTAAGCCAAGTTACGAGAATCAAGTGTATTTAGCTCACTACGCAAAGCACAAAATCTTGTCTCATTTAGAGGCTTAGTGAAGATATCGGCTAGTTGCTTTTCGGTGCTCACATGGCGAATTGTGATATCTCCTTTTAATTCGTGGTCTCTCAAGAAGTGATGACAAATGTCTATGTGTTTGGTTCTAGAGTGACTAACTGGGTCATTTGCAAGTTTAATGGCACTATCGTTGTCATACAAGAGAGGTATCTTGGTGAATTAACATCCAAAATCTTTTAAGGTTTGCCTCATCCAAAGTAGTTGAGCACAACAAGCGCCGGCTGCAACATACTCGGCTTCAACGATGGAAAGGGCTACACAATTTTGCTTTTTAGAACCCCAAGACACTAGGGACCGTCCAAGGAATTGACAAGTCCCCGAAATGCTTTTTCGGTCTACCTTGCAACCGTCATAATCAGAATCCGAATAGCCAAGGAGCCCTTAGGATACCACAAGCCAAGGTTAGGAGTGTGTACTAAATATCTTAAGATTCTCTTAACCACCACCAAGTGGCACTCTTTTGGGTTAGCTTGAAATCTAGCACACATGCACATACTAAGCATTATGTCCAGCCTAGATGCACATAAGTAAAGTAGAGAGCCGATCATTGAACAATATACCTTTAAGTCCACGACCTTTCCTTCTACATCAAGATTAAGATGTCCATTGGTTGGCATGGGGGTTTTGATAGTCTTTGCATTCACCATGTAAAACTTCTTTAGCATATCTTGGGTGTACTTCGCTTGGCATAGAAAAGTCCCTTCCTTCAATTGCTTGATTTGAAAACCAAGGAAGAACTTGAGCTCACCTATCATGGACATCTCAAACCTCTTAGTCATAGTCCTACTAAACTCTTCACAAAATGAAACATTAGTACTACCAATTATTATGTCATCGACATATATTTGGCAAACAAAGATATCTTTATTGAGCTTATGAGTGAAGAGAGTAGGATCGACTTTGCCTATTTCAAAGCCTTGCTTGCGCAGGAATTCCTTAAGGCATTCATACCATGCTCTCGGTGCTTGCTTAAGCCCATAGAGCGCCTTTTGGAGTTGGAAGATGAAGGACCGAGAACGGCAACCAGAGGGATGGTGAATGGGAGCCTCAAATTTCTCTCGAAATATTCGGGCCACTCTTCCCCAAAAACACAACCCAGTTGATGGGTGCTCAACCTCCCCCGACCAACGCGAAAACGGAGAAATGAAAGCTCATCGACAGTGGTGGAAAATTCACAGGAAACCCTGAAAACCATGTTCTCAACCCCTACGAAAAGAGGCAAGAACCCAAGCCAAAACACGCGAAAACAGCAACCTCCGAACCACTCTGTCAAGACCTCCGGACCATGGCACAAGGTCCGGAGCCTTTGGTCCGGTGCTTCCCAGCAGACCGTCGGACTGGTTCGATGCCTAGTCCGACGCTCTCACCCACTCCCTCAACTCTATGCAGGGAGCACTGGGGCTTCGGACACCAGGTCTGACGCTCACCGTCAGACTAACCCTTCTGGTCTGACACGTTCAGCTGCCATGCTGTCAACCTGGTTGCGACCACCGGCCAATGGATTATGGTCCGGAGCCTTGTGACCTGGTTGTCCGGAGCTGAGTCCGACGCACTCGGTTGCTTGGCTGGCTTGCTGGTCAGCACCACCGGACCAATGACAATGGTCCGGAGCCAAGGCCGAGAAGTCCGGAGCTTAGTCCGGAGCTCACGAAAAGAAAGCAGAAACCCGCGAAAACAGCATCCTTTCCGCCAAATCTTCCCAAAACTTGACCAAATGATCACCAACTGCAACCAAACTTTGTAGGCATGATCCTTGTGCAGTTGGGGAGCTATCCCAAGGAAATCATCGCTCAATTTGGTCTGGATTAAAGGGAAGAAAAGAAAATCGGGAAAAACTCAAGAACGAAGAGCCCCTCAAAGAAATCGCCCGATCTATGTACTCGAGAGGCTTGAGGATGGATCCTTTAGTACAAAGATGCTCCTCTCGAATACGAACAACTTGGTTCAAACGGATTTGCAAGAGCTACTCCCTACAAAGAGATCTCATCTCGGGAACAAAAGGGAGCAAAAAGCAAAACGCAAAGAACACAAGCAAAACGGGGACAAGATCAAGAAATCAAAGGCACCATGGCCTACGGAGGTTACGGCCTCCGATTCCTCGCAACAATCTCAAGTTCTTACACCGGAGACACGGTGGATCTAGGGGAAGGGAAAACCTAGAAAGTGGGAGGTGGAAGAAGGAATACAAGAGATGGGATGAGGGATACCCCTTCATCCCCTACTTATCGGGCTTTGGCTATTTCCCAAAGACCCCCCTAGATACATGAGTGAACTACCTAGCCTAAGCATTGCAGTCCAAGCTCCGGAAAATATCTTCCTCGATTTGAAAGGACGGCCCCGCTTCCTGCCAGGAGTTGCCGTCGCCTCGACACAACCTCCAGGATTCCGCCACGTGCCATCCCCGCTTCCTCGGAAGCTCCGCCCGGGTTTTGAGGACCAAACCCGCGAAACCCGCCACTGGTAGCTTTGGGCTCAACTACCGAACCTCGAGTTTTGAGGCCCAAACTCAGAAACTGTCCTCCGATTGTTTTGAGGCCCAAACCACCAAACTGCTCGACTCAAGCCACCTTGTCCTCGCCCCGGTCAAACTCTGAGTCCCATGAGCCTCCGCTCGACCCGCTTGTCCGCCGTCTTGACTTGGTCAACTTGGTCTACCTCCATGTCTTCTCTCGCTCGCTGGTACCAAGTACTAGCCACCAGAGCTAGTCCTCCGGCGCCCATGGTCCCTCGATCCGAGCCCCGCTTCCGTCCTTCACCGCTCTCAGTCCATTGGCATGGCAAGCCTCTACTCGACCTTCTCCACGCCATTGACCACTGTCTCCGGGCATAGCACCTGCACACCACAAGCCGATAGACAAGCACACACATGCTTTCGCAAGGGTTAGAATAAACTGCTCAAACTGAAATGCTCAAGTGTTGGGCAATCACTCATCACAAAACTGAACATCATGGGCACATATCAACCATGTGTTCGCAATCTCCCCCTTGATGAGTGCATTGTCAACACAGGTGCATTTCATATTTGAGCCACAAGGTAAAGCTATCCAAATGACCAAAAGCTAAGAAAGCCAAAACGGGGTCACTTGTGAGAAGCAAAACGCATCCAAAACTTGGTTCCCAAATACATGGGCAACAGCTCGATGCAACCAAGCAAAACAAAGCTAGTCCTCAAGAAGAGGCAGCGACGGGCTCAACACCACTAGCAAGCCAAGAAACCAAACTCCATATGGCAAGAAACTCTCCAAGATACCAATTGAAGCACAAAAGGCACATAAGACCAATCAAAACCTGTCGGATCCAACATAGCAAGCTAGACCCTCCAGAAGAGGCAAAGGCTCAACACATCTAGCAAAAGCTCCCCCTGAGCGAAAGCACACTCAAGATACCAAGAAGAATGAAAAGAGCCAAAAATGCAAGATTTTTACAAATGCACATTTTCTCCCCCTTGACCACAAATCTCTCCCCACTATGCACAACTCTCCCCTGTAAGTGTAGATGGAGTGGAATGCACATCTCTCCCCCTTGTTGACACATGTAGCTCATCGAAGCTCAAAACTCAAGAGGAAAGGCCACAAAATCCATGAAATGCAAGATGAGTGCAAAAGCTTCATACATAGAGCTAAGACAATGAAAGGATGCTCTAAGTGATGTGATCCTGTGAGAATAGGAAAAGCTCTAAGTGCCCAACAAAGACTCTAGTTGAGCTAAAGATCACTCTAGAAGCTAGGTTAGAGAAGATTACATGTGTGAGCAGAGAAAGGGTATCACCTCCTAAGGACAACTAAACATGGCATACAAGATAAGATCAACTTCAAAAACTGTCTCATGTATAGCGAGTAAAACTATCCCTAGCAAAGTTATTACAACAAGCCAATGGCCCAAACTGAATCAAATTTTTCATTTTCAGAGTTTTGCAGCAAAATTAGTTTTAGGCACAATGTAAGTGTATGTGAGTGGTTGTAAGCAAAGTGATGCCACTTATCAACGGGGCGAAGCCAAAGAGCTTAACGCACCGGTTTCGGTCATACACGACATCGCTCAAGTTCAACCCATATGGGAAGCAGTCTCGAACAAACGGTGAAGTGCTCACAAATGCGAACCCAACTCGATCTTTTCAATTCATTATTCAGAGAGCTACATCATTTTAGATCAAGTTTAAACATGGTGCTCAATGGAAGTGAATGAAACACAATGAAGAGCCATAGTTATAAGCTATATACAAGACAACCACAAGGGATCATCAAAAAGCCTACACATGCTAGTGTCATTTCAGAGGTGATATGGGGAATTAAATTCAGTTTAAAATATTTTCTAACTTAGCTCTATTGCATATCAAAAGATCAAAGAGAGTCTAAGTTAAGCAACACCATAGACACATAGAGCACCTCATATAGAGCATAGTTTCATTATATCGGCTATAGGTATGAAGCTCAAAATAAACTATGTCACAAATGCAAAAGAGATACAAAATGCAAACTGACACCAACTAAAAGGACTAAGAAATAAAAAGAAAAAGCAACTAAGAACCAAAAATTACTATGATACACAAAGCTTTCCTACTCTAAAAAGGAAAGCAAACATCCAACTCACCCCGAAGGCAAGAAAACGCAGCTTGATCCAAAGGTTTTGTGAGAATGTTCGCAAGCTGGTTTTGGGTATCGACATGCCAGAGGTCAATGTCGCCCTTCTCATAGTGATCTCTTAGAAAATGAAAGCAAACGTAAATGTGCTTGGTCTTTGAATGAAGCACAGGGTTTTTGGCTACACTAATGCCACTTGTGCTATCACACAACAGAGGCACTTTAGTAAGCTCAAGACCAAAATCCTTCAAAGTTGCAATCATTCAAATCAACTGCGAGCAACAGCTAGCGGCAGCCACATACTCAGCCTCACAAGTAGACTGAGCCACGCTAGACTGTTTGCGAGAAGACCAAGAAACCAGAGAAGATCTAAGAAAATGGCAAGTCCCAGAAGTGGACTTTCGATCAAGACGACAACCAGTGAAATCAACATCGGAATAACCACAAAGCACAAGAGAGGAGGAGGCAAAAAACCACAAACCAAACTCAGGAGTGAAGCGCAAGTACCTCATGACGTGTTTCACCGCCTGCTTGTGCGAAGTGCGTGGCGATGCCTGAAAGCGTGCACACAAGCAGACGGCGAACTGGATATCCGGTCGGGTCACTGTCAAGTACAAGAGCAACCCGATCATGCTACGATACTCCATCGGATCCACCGCCTCTCCTTCCTCGTCTACATCCAAGTCAGTCGTAGTCGACATGAGCATCGAAAGAGGCTTTGCCTCACCCATGTCAAACTTCTTTAGAATATCCTTCGTGTACTTGCCTTGGTGCACAAACGTCCCTTCCCGGGTTTGCTTGATTTGCAACCCGAGAAAGAAAGTTAGCTCACCCATCATGCTCATCTCGAACTCCCTGCTCATCAAATCTGCAAACTTGGCAACAAGAGCATGAGAAGAACTACCAAAGATGATATCATCCACGTAAATCTGGACTAGGAGAGTGTCTTTGCCTTGTTTTAGGAGAAAAAGCGTCTTATCTACCGATCCCATTTTAAAACCCTTAGCAAGCAAAAACATTTTCAACCTATCATACCATGCTCTAGGGGCTTGTTTCAAACCATACAAAGCTTTGTGAAGTTTAAAAACATGGTTTGGAAACTTGGGATTTTCGAAACTAGGAGTTTGCCTAACATACACTTCCTCCTCTATGTAGCTGTTTAAGAAAGCACTTTTAACATCCATTTGAAAAAGTTTGAAATCCTTAGAAGCCGCAAAATGTAGAAGGATTCTAATGGCTTCTAAGCGAGCTACGGGAGCAAAGGTTTCCTCATAATCTATTCCCTCCTTTTGACAAAAGCCTTGCGCTACCAACCTAGCCATGTTACGCACTACCACCCCATCTTCACTTTGTTTGTTTTGGAAAACCCACTTGGTACGTATGGGGTGGAAACTTGGTGGTGGTGGCACTAAGACCCAAAAGCGGTTTCGCTCAAAGTTTTCAAGTTCCTCATGCATGGCATTAACCCAATCCGGATCCATCAATGTGTGTCCAACATCTTGGGGCTCAAAAGAAGCGACAAAAGCCGAATGAGCAAAGTGAGAGAGATAGGACCTAGACCACGTGACTCGACGGTCGATGTCGCCAATGATGTTCTCCGGCGGATGCTGCTTTTGGATGTAGCGGGGAACTTGCCTAGAAGAAGTAGCCCCCCCTCAACAGCAGCTGGAGTTCCCTCAGGTGCAACGGGCACAGACTGAGGAAGCTGCTCGAACGGCCCCCATGTAGAGGAAGTAGATGGGTCGGGGCCGTGAGCCGAAGTGGACGTTGCAGGGTCGACGGGGCCAGCCGGTGGAGTCAGTTCGGGATCACCACAATCGGCGTCGTCCTGCTCCTCCTCCACAAAAATGCTAGTGTTCACCTCATCATCACCTGCAAGCTCAAAAGCAGTGGAACTACAAGGCATAGTCTCATCGAAAGTAATTTCACAAGTCTCCATCACTCGGTTAGTTTCAAGGTTAAGAGCACGATAAGCACGAGAGTGAGTAGAATAAACAAGAAAGATACCGTCAGAAGACCAAGATTCAAACTTGTCCAACTTACCTCCCTTCTTGAGGATGAAACACTTGCACCCAAACACCCGTAGGTGACTTACCTTGGGTGGTCTCCCAAATCGCAGCTCATAAGAAGTCTTTTTCTTGAAAGCTCGGAGAAAAATGCGATTGGAAACATAGCAAGCAAAATTTATCGCTTCAGCCCAATATCTCCTAGGAGTCCTATGCTCATCGAGCATTGTCCTAGCCATCTCAACAAGGGTCCGATTTTTGCGCTCAACAACACCATTCTGCTGGGGAGTATAAGGAGAGGAAAACTGGTGGTTGAGATCCAAAGAAGAGCAAAGAGATGAAAATTGAGCATTTTTGAATTCTGTGCCATTGTCACTGCGAATAGCTCTCATGGCATGTTTGGGTAGCTCATTTTGCAATCTCGAAATCAGATCTCGAACATGCGAAAAAGCCTCATCCTTACTCTCCAAGAAGAACACCCAAGAGTATCTCGAGTAGCCATCAACAACTACAACCACATATCACTTCCCTCCTTCCGACCTAACCCGAGCTGGACCAACTGTGTCCATGTGTAAGAGCTCGTAGGTTTTTTGGTCATGATCTCAGTCACTGGAGGATGGGAAGCGGCAACCATCTTTCCATGCCTGCAAGGATGGCAAACCAAGTCCTTCTCAAACTTTAGCCTTGGCAATCCTTGGATAAGGTCCATCGAGCTAAGCCTTGCAAGCAAGTTGAAGCTTAGATGTCCCAGTCTCCTATGCCACTTCCAAAGATTGGAAGAAGAACCGACAAGAAGACAACGAGAAGGTCCGGAAGAGATAGAAAAATCCGCACGAAAAACCTTCCCGATGGGCAAAATCTAGCAAACAAGGTCACCCCGAGAGTCAAGAATCTGAGAAAAGCCAACATTGAAATTCACTTCAAAACCGTCTTCAAGGAGCTGCGAAACCGAGAGAAGGTTAAAATTTATATTCGCAACTAGAGCAACATCCTTGAGGACAAAAGACGAATTGACATGGATTAACCCTCGGGACACAACCTTACCTTTACTCTTATCCCCAAATGTGATGTACTCGGTGTGGCCCACGGGGTCGAGGCTGGAGAACCACTTGGCACTTCCGGTCATATGACATGAACATCCGGAATCCACAAGCCAAGTCTCCTCCAGTCCTCCTTCCTCGGGTGTGTCGGAGTCGGCGTCGGAGTCGTCCTTGTGCTCGCTGACCTCACCAGTTCCAATTGCTATGGTGCAGAAGCCACCGTGCTTGGCATCGGCGTAGAAGCAGAGGTTGTTGAGCTTGTCCTCAACCTTTCCCTTTGACTCATCATCGTCGCTCGAAGAAGAGCCTCTGTCGATGGAACACTCGATGTCACTGAGGGAGGCGAGGAAGGCTCGATGCTTGGCCTTCACCTTGTCAATCACCTTCTTCGAGGATCTCCGGTTGTGGCCCCCTTGGCCTTGTACTTGTCCTCAAAGCGGTGCTCGCGCTTGTCCTTGCGCTTGGTGAAGTCGCCCACAACTTTCTTGGGGCAGTTTGCGATGAAATGATCCTCATCACCGCAGCGATAGCACCCCTTGGCTGGACCACCATGTCGCCGGTTCAAGCGGTTGTTGTGAAACCGCAAGAACCTAGTGATGACCAAAGCTAGCTCGCCATCTCTAGGAGCCTCCACTTGTTCCTCTGTCACAGAAACCAAAGAAGACAAAGCGAACAAAGCTTGTGAAGGGTTAGAGGAAGAAGACACACCGCCGGGGCTGGAAACCAACACCATAGATGAGTTCGGCGGGTTTTCAAGCTTGGCCCAGGTTTGGTGGTCAATCTCAGAGGACTTGAGCTTACTGAACAGCTCGTCCACAGACAGGGCATCATAGCCCGGTGACTCCTAGATGGCAGCCACCTTCATCTCCCACACCCTCTGATCAAGAGCATGCAAAAGCTTTATAGCCATCTCATGATCGTCATAGGGCAAGTTGGCCCAATTGGCACGCATCTTGTTGATGATAGATTGGAAGAGAGTGAACATCCCGTCAACAGATTCACCGGCCAACTGTACGAAGTTCTCGTACTCCCTATGGTATGTGTCAAAGAGTCTGGACTTGATCTTGTTGACACCGTTTTTTGACACGTGTCAATATGATCTGAGGATTGTGCCGATCGGCAAAAGGCTAGTTGTCGCTCCTTATCGGTATCAAAATATTACCGGTCAGATTGCCGATAAAGACGAGAATATTGTTGATGCAGACAAGGACTTGTTGCCGATTGAGGCAGGAAGACACTGTTGATGAAGGCAAGGGGATGTTGCCGATGAATGATGACGCCGATGGAAGCAGGATGAGGTGCCTGGCGTCAGCAGAAGATTGCCGATGGCAATAGAAGAAGGTTGCAAATTGGAAGTCAGCGGATGTTGCCGATGAAGGATGACATGGCTAACATGCGCATACAATTACCGATGGCGCTAAAAGGAAAATTGTGGATTGGAAGGATGTGTCGATGGAAAGTTTCATCGAGGAAGAGACATAAGGAAACTGGTGATCTTATACCAGTATTGTTATAGAAGTTTCAGTCCGACTCTTGCATGAGTCGTTTATTTCCTTTAAAATAGAAGAGTTTGTTTAGGAAAATATTATTCTTTGAGTCCGGCTCGTGCGCGAGTCAGTTATTTCCTTTAAAATAGGAGTTTGTTTTATTTAGGAAAGGTACGAGTCGTATCTATCTACAACTCCCTCTGCCGGAGTATAAATAGGTACCCACGGGTGCTGTAAACGATTATATCCAAGCATATCAAACATATCAAACATATCAATTACTTTTTATCTTATTTACCTTTCCAGCAATTTATCTTTACCACATTAGGTATTAGTTTATCTACGAGTTCTTCAAGTTTCGACGGGCTGCATCTCATCGACCTCCGTCAACCCTTGCAAGTTCCGCGTTTTGAGTTATCTGAGCCTTGACGTCCGGGCGCATCGCTGTCGTCTCGTTCAGCTCTGCTCTAGTTATCCTGATCAGGTTTGAGCCTTGACATCTGGGTGCATCGCCGTTGTCTCGTTCAGATCTTGTTCTGTTTATCACCCTTGTCGATTAACTGGTCAAATCGACTGGCATGCCCTCGGATATCGAATTCGGGTATAAGCCCGAGGTGTTTGCAGATCCTGACGCTTTTTGTGTCAACACCTATTTTGGCACGCTCGGTGGGACACGAATTATACATCTACTATGGATGATCATATCGGCGTCAATCCGAAGAACGTCATCGGAGTCTCCGAAGCCAATCTGAGAGATGATCAGAAGCAGGCTATGGAGGAGTACAAGCAGTTATATCTCAAATCCTTCAGCCTAAACAGAATCGGCGAGGCAGTCTAGAAGCAAGATCCACCGTCGCCACGGCAGGTCACTTTCGACGCCGATCCTGATAAATTACAAGAGATGGTTAATTCTTCACTAAATAATGTATTAATTAGCCAATCCAATGTACTGTCCAATACTGTATGCAATGTTGTTAAGCAAACGTTCAAGGGAGGACAGGCACCATATTATGTTGGTCCGGAGTATCGTCAACTCGAATCGACATCTGTTACGATCCCATCGGCGGTTCCAAGGGTATCTTCACTGATTATGAACCGATCTACCGATGAGATCATGCCACCAAGATCGAGCCCAGCAAGCATCACTCAGATGAATACAAATCTGGTGGCCTCAACAATGTCTGAACCTGTGACCCAGAATCAACCAACTTCTGCCAACTGGTGGGGATACGGTATGTCTCCAAGTCCATCTGCTGATTCCAGATTGGTCCAAGGTAACCATGCAGGGTGGAAGATTCCCATGGCATCGGCAACACCTGTACAGCCGATGGTTCCAGTAATGCATTATGCTACATCTTCTCCAACGGTGCAGTTGCCGACAGGGAACCTCCAAATAGCAATACCCAAAGTGCCTTATGCCCAACCATCGGCAAATCACTTGCCGATACAACAAGGCCCAGCAGCTGCAAGTCAGCCCATGGCGGCAATGGTTCTTCAAACTGGAATACCTGCTAACCAAGGTCGTTATTCTGTTAATTACCCAGCACCACAAGAACGACAAGCATTAGCTGATTATCAGCTATCGGCAAGTTCTTGGCCGATACAACAAGGCATTCCGATTGTCAATCATCCTGTATCGGCAATGGCTGCTCAAGCTGTGGTACCCGCGAGTCAAGGCGATCATCCAAGGGTACAAGGGATACAAGCGTCAGCTAGATATCAGCCATCGGCAAATCATATGTTGATGCCATCTAATGTAAGTTGGATTGGTCAATTACCGATTCAGCAGCAAGTTGTGCAGCCTGGATACCAAGTGGCGAAAGCTCCGCAGTATCATTCACCGGTGAGTCTTCAGAATGAAATATCGGTACATCAGCCGATAGGTACTACTTTGCCACGGTACTCGCAAGTGAATGTGCACAATGAGACATCGGTTCAGCAACCGATGAATATACTGCCACAACATAAGCCAGTGAATGTGCAAAATTGCCCACCGGCAACTCAGCTGATGCATAATGTTCAGATGACCGGTACTGCGCACATGCCAATTACTTCAAGCATTTTGCCACCAAGACCCGAAGGGGCGCATTAGCCGGCTCCGCCAATCGACATTCAACCAATGAGTCGGGAAGAGCAGGATGCGTGCTGGGCCGATAAAATTGCCGAAGTGGCAAAAGAACAATTCGACATTAAACCCAAGGTTAACACATACTCTTATCGGACGCCATATCCTTTGGAATACGATTTAATCCCTCTTCCAAATCGGTACAAGGTGCCGGATTTTAACAAGTTCTCTGGCCAAGATGACACGTCAACGATGGAGCACATCAACCGCTTCATTATCCAGTGTGGGGAGGCAGCCAGCAAGGATGAACTGAGGGTAAGATTGTTCTCATCATCGTTATCTGGATCGGCATTTACGTGGTTTGTTTCACTATCTCCAAATTCTATAATCACTTGGGCCGATCTAGAAAAACAGTTTCACAAGTACTTCTTTGCTGGCACACATGAGAAGAAGCTTACCGATTTAGTCAAGCTGAAGCAGTGTGATGATGAATCGGTAGAGAGCTTCGTCCAAAGACTGCGAGGCGTGAAGAACAAGTGCTTTAGCTTGGTACTTGATGATCGGCAATTGGCGGATTTGGCTTTCCAGGGGTTGCTACCGCACATTAGGGATAAGTACGCGTCTCAAGAGTTTGAAAGCTTGAGCCATCTTATGCAAAGGGTTGCCGATCAAGACACCGGAGTTTTTGAGCCTAGAGAAAATTGGGATGAAGAGGTGTCTTTAACTAAGAAGACAAATTTAGACGAAGAAGCAAGTATCGGTTTAGTTGAATCGATAGAGAATAAAAAGCTGATATTTTGTCCGTTCGATCAGAAAGAAGCTGAGAGATGCTCTTTTGATATCACCAAGACCGATAAGATGTTTGACCTATTACTCCAAGAAGGGAACATTAAGCTGGCACCTAACCAGGTAATTCCATCGGCCAAAGAGCTCAAGAAAATCAGGTGTTGCAAGTGGCACAATGCAACTTCGCACAATACCAATGACTGCAAAGTCTTTAGGCAGCAGTTGCAGTCAGGAATTGAGTCTGGGTGGATTAAGTTTGAAAATTACAAAGCTCAGAAGCCGATGAAGATCAATCAACACCCGTTTCCAAATAACATGGTGGAAACTAATAAAACTAAGGTGTTGACATCGGAAGCTGCCAAGAAAAGCGCATCGGTAGACCCTAGACATCAGATAGCTGTGCATGAAGTAACAGGGAAAAAGTTTACCGATGGTAGAAAAGGCAAGAGAGTTGCCGATGATAGCAGTAGCGTCGGAAGGTCTTATGACGCTGTGATCACGCCTGGACGGCCACGACAAGATTGGCGTTGGCATGAAGATCAACATCGGCAGCAGGAAGAAAGGCGCCAAGAGTGGCTTCGGCATAAAAATCATTAGAGGTGCCCCTTCTTTGTTCACTGTTGGGAAGAAGGCATCAAACTACCTACTGCTGATAATTGCCCTGAGTGCAATGAGTATTACCCTGCTGATCGGTTAAAAAGAAGACCTTGTTTTGACGATCGAACATCATACTGTGGCAGGCCGATCAAAGGAAAGGGGTCAGCACATGATCGGCTGGGGGGCAAGCTCAGCATACACGATAGGCTTGGCAAGCGTATTTGTCGAGAAGATCTTGAGGAGGCGACCAATGCAAGGGTATCCCATGAGGAAGTATTCTCCAAAGATCCAAACGTAAGAGGTGGTGCAGATACAAGCAATGAGAAACAATATCAGCCTGTTTGGAAAACTAAGCTCCCTCGATGGTGTCCCAAGGGTCTTACAAAGACTCAAAGAAGGAGGATGCAGCGCGAGCGCCAAGAAGACTTGTGTCACGATGGAAACCCTTCCAGAGGAGAATCTTAGGGCAAGCAATGAAGGCCAAGGCGCAAAGATGATAGTCCATCAGCAGATATCGAATATGTTGCCGATAGATTAAGTAGGGTCGATGACCTTGAACATTTTGGCTTGGGAGCAGCACTTGACGAGCCTTGGTGTTTCAACTGTTGCACTTGGGGGGAATCGACAGGCTGAGTGTGAAGAGTTTGTGCACTGGGAACAACACAGCCGATGATTCCAGAGATGCAGTAAAAGAAATTTCGGTGCATAAAATATCTTATACTCCGAAATTGGGGGGCATGTGTTGACACCGTTTTTTGACACGTGTCAATATGATCTGAGGATTGTGCCGATCGGCAAAAGGCTAGTTGTCGCTCCTTATCGGTATCAGAATATTACCGGTCAGATTGCCGATAAAGACGAGAATATTGTTGATGTAGACAAGGACTTGTTGCCGATTGAGGCAGGAAGACATTGTTGATGAAGGCAAGGGGATTGCGCTAAAAGGAAAATTGCGGATTGGAAGGATGTGTCGATGGAAAGTTTCATCAGGGAAGAGACATAAGGAAACTGGTGATCTTATACCAGTATTGTTATAGAAGTTTGAGTCCGACTCTTGCATGAGTCGTTTATTTCCTTTAAAATAGAAGAGTTTGTTTAGGAAAATATTATTCTTTGAGTCCGGCTCCTACGCGAGTCAGTTATTTCCTTTAAAATAGGAGTTTGTTTTATTTAGGAAAGGTACGAGTCGTATCTATCTACAACTCCCTCTGCCGGAGTATAAATAGGTACCCAGGGGTGCTGTAAACGATTATATCCAAGCATATCAAACATATAAAATACTTTTTATCTTATTTACCTTTCCTGCAATTTATCTTTACCGCATTAGGTATTAGTTTATCTATGAGTTCTTCAAGTTTCGACGGGCTGCATCTCATCGACCTCCGTCAACCCTTGCAAGTTCCACGTTTTGAGTTATCTGAGCCTTGACGTCCGGGCGCATCGCCATCGTCTCGTTCAGCTCTTCTCTAGTTATCCTGATCAGGTTTGAGCCTTGACATCTGGGTGCATCGTCGTTGTCTCGTTCAGATCTTGTTCTGTTTATCACCCTTGTCGATTAACTGGTCAAATCGACTGGCACGCCCTCGGATATCGAATTCGGGTATAAGCCCGAGGTGTTCGCAGATCCTGACGCTTTTTGTGTCAATAGATCTGAAGATTACCCTCATGATATCTCACAAGTGTTTGCTAGATCTCTTGCACCATAGTGAGACTTGAGACTCGCTCAAACTCAAGAAGAGACAAGCTTGAGAAGAGAATACTACGGGCTCTTGCGTTTGACGCATGTTGCGTGACTTGTAGCTCATTGATTCGAGCACCAAGAACCACATAATCCTCATTCTCACAAATCTCCCAAGTCTTCGAATCAAGACCTTGAAGGTAAGAGGACATGCGCACCTTCCAGTAGGCAAAATTCGTTCCATCGAAAAACGGAGGTTTGCTAACACCTCGCTCCATGTCGCCTTCGCGGATCAAGAACCGTGTAAAGTGGAATGATCCTTAACCGACTTTGATACCAATTGAAGGACCGAGAACGACAACTAGAGGGGGGGGGGTGAATGGGAGCCTCAAATTTCTCTCGAAATATTCAGGCCACTCTTCCCCAAAAACACAACCCAGTTGATTGGTGCTCAACCTCCCCCGAGCAACGCGAGCGGGGGTTCTGACGAAAACGGAGAAATGAGAGCTCACCGGCAGTGGAGGAAAACTCACCGGAAACCCTGAAAACCAAGTTCTCAATCCCTACGAAAAGAGGCAAGAACCCAAGCCAAAACACGCGAAAACAGCAACCTCTGGACCACTCTGTCAAGACCTCCGGACCATGGCACAAGGTCCGGAGTCTTTGGTCCGGTGCTTCCCAGCAGACCGCCGGACTGGTCCGATGCCTAGTCCGACGCTCTCACCCACTCCCTCAACTCTATGCAGGGAGCACTGGGGCTTCGGAAACCTGGTCCGACGCTCACCGTTGGACTAACCCTTCTGGTCCGACGCGTTCAGCTGCCTTGCTGTCAACCTGGTTGCGACCACCGGACCAATGGATTATGGTCCGGAGCCTTGGGACCTGGTTGTCCGGAGCTGAGTCCGAGACTCTCGGTTGCTTGGCTGGCTTGCTGGTCAGCACCACCGGACCAATGACAATGGTCCGGAGCTCACGAATAGAAAGCAGAAACCCGTGAAAACAACTTCCTTTCCGCCAAATCTTCCCAAAACTTGACCAAATGATCACCAACTGCAACCAAACTTTGTAGGCATGATCCTAGTGCAGTTGGGCAGCTATCTCGAAGAAATCATCGCTCAATTTGGTCTGGATTAAAGGGAAGAAAAGAAAATCAGGAAAAACTCAAGAACAAAGAGCCCCTCAAAGAAATCGCCCGATCTATGTACTCGAGAGGTTTGAGGATGGATCCTTCAGTGCAAATATGCTCCTCTCGAATACGAACAACTTGGTTCAAACAAATTTGCAAGGGCTACTCCCTACAAAGAGATCTCATCTCAGGAACAAAGGGGAGCAAAAAGCAAAACGCGAAGAACACAAGCAAAATGGGGACAAGATCAAGAAATCAAAGGCACCATGGCCTACGGAGGTTACGACCTCCGATTCCTTGCAACTATCTCAAGTTCTTACACCGGAGACACGGTGGATCTAGGGGAAGGGAAAACCTAGAAAGTGGGAGGTGGAAGAAGGAATGCAAGAGATGGGATGAGGGATACCCCTTCATCCCCTACTTATCGGGCTTTGGCTATTTCCCAAAGACCCCCCTAGATACATGAGTGAACTACCTAGCCTAAGCATTGTAGTCCAAGCTCCGGAAAATATCTTCCTCGATTTGAAAGGACGACCCCACTTCCTGCCAGGAGTTGCTGTCGCCTCTACGCAACCTCCAGGATTCCGCCACGTGCCATCCCGATTCCTCGGAAGCTCCGCCCCAAAGACCCCCCTAGATACATGAGTGAACTACCTAGCCTAAGCATTGCAGTCCAAGCTCCAGAAAATATCTTCCTCGATTTGAAAGGACGACCCCACTTCCTGCCAGGAGTTGCTGTCGCCTCTACGCAACCTCCAGGATTCCGCCACGTGCCATCCCCGATTCCTCGGAAGCTCCGCCCGGGTTTTGAGGCCCAAACCCGCAAAACCCGCCACTAGTAGCTTTGGGCTCAACTACCAAACCCCGAGTTTTGAGGCCCAAACTCGGAAACCGTCCTCCGATTGTTTTGAGGCCCAAACCACCAAACTGCTCGACTCGAGCCACCTTGTCCTCACCCCAGTCGAACTCCGAGTCCCATGAGCCTCCGCTCGACCCGCTCGTTCGTCCTCTTGACTTGGTCAACTCGGTCTACCTCCATGTCTTCTCTCGCTCGCTGGTGCCAAGTACTAGCCACCACAACTAGTTCTCCGGCGCCCATGGTCCCTCGGTCTGAGCCCTGCTTCCGCCCTTCACCGCTCTCAGTCCATCGGCACGGCAAGCCTCTACTCGACCTTCTCCATGCCATTGACCACTGTCTCCGGGCATAGCACCTGCACACCACAAGCTGATAGACAGGCACATACATGTTTTCGCAAGGGTTAGAATAAACCGCTCAAACTAAAACGCTCAAGTGTTGGGCAATCTCTCATCACAAAACTGAACATCATGGGCACATATCAACCATGTGTTCGTAGAAGACATGGTTGGGGAACTTGGGATCTTCAAACCCGGGTGGCTTCTCAATATAAACCAACTCTTGTATTGGTCCATTGAGAAATGCACTCTTGACATCTATTTGATACAACTTGAAGTCATGATGGGCAGCAAAGGCTAGAAGCATCCGAATTACTTCAAGTCTTGCCACCGGTGCATAGGTTTCTTCAAAGTCCAAGCCCTCTACTTCAGTGAACCATTGAGCCACCAATCTTGCCTTGTTCCTTGTCACCACACCATTCTCAACTTGCTTGTTGTGGAAAACTCATTTGGTGCCTATCACATTGGTCTTGGGCCTTTCCATCAAAGTCCACACTTGATTCCTCTCGAAGTTGTTTAGCTCTTCTTGCATGGCCATAATCCAATCCGGGTCATCAAGTGCTTGATCGACCTTCAAGGGTTCCAAGGAGGAAACAAACGAGTAATATCAACAAAAATTTGCTATATGAGAACGAGTTGTTACCCCCTTGTGGATGCTTCCAAGAATATTGTCAACGGGGTGATCCCGTTAGATAGTTTGGCGTAGTCTTGGGTGTTCAACACCTCCTTGATCTTCTGCTGCACTAGCATTTTGTTCTTGTTCAAATATAGGCTCTAAGTTCATCCCTTGAGGTGATGGAGTGCTTGCTGGACTGCCTGCTGCTGGTTCACTAGGGGTGGCACTGCCGGCCCTAGGGGCAGTACTGCTGCCCTGCTGAACTGCAGCAGGTGTGTGCTGCTGTTGTTTTTTGAGTATGACAACAGAATCTTGTGCAGCAAAACCTTGAGGCTCCTCATGATCAACATCTTCTTCTTCCAATGGCCTAATTTCTCCTATGGCCAAGTCCTTGATTGCTTCACATGGTGGATCCTCCTTTCCTACAACACTTGCATCAACTTGTTCCACTTGACAACCATTAGATTCATCAAATGTCACATCTATCATGATCTCAACTCTACCAATGGTTTGGTTGAAAACATGATAGGCATGCTCATTTGATCCATAACCAAGTAATATGCCTATATCAACTTTAGGTGCAAACTTAGAGGTTTTGGGTCTTTTGTTGAGAATAAACACTTTGCACCCAAAAACTCTAAAGTAAGACCCTTTGGTTTGTTACCGGTTAGGAGTTCATAGGATGTCTTTTGAAGCTTCTTGTGTAGATAGAGACGGTTGATGGCATGACAAGCGGTGTTAATTGCTTCACACCAAAAGATGTGCGGAGTCTTGTATTCATCAAGCATTGTCCTTGCCATATCAATGAGAGTCCTATTCTTCCTCTCTACTACACCATTTTATTGAGGGGTGTAACACTAGTACAAAACCAGCCTATACTGGTGGTTCTAAACCCATTTCTACAGGCGTTTTCCAGCGCCGCTTGCACTGGGGGCCAGTATAAATGGGCCATTTCTACAGGCGGTTCACTAAGAGAACCGCCTGTGAAAATGATTTTCCAGTTTTCATTTTTTGGTACTTATATAATGTTTTATTGTTTAATATATATATATATATATTGTTATTGTAACTAGTAAACCTTATTGGATGATGTTCAAATATAGCAACATGTAATTTAAATATTTCATACATACATCTATCATTACTTCAAAGTTTCATGGTCGCAATAAAGTTACAAGTGTATGGCACCTATATACATTAGTCTCATGCTCACACACATAAAGTTACAAGTGTATCACACACTATATACATCAACAGTTTGCACATGTCCTCTAAAAACCGGCCCGAGTAAGATTTAGGCTATAAACTTCTGTGAGTGCTTGGTAATCTGGCTTGGCTAATTCACTGTCATGATCATGATATTTTCCAAAAGTTGAGATGACCTGTTTGATTAGGAAAAGGCTCACGTCCTCAATTATGTCGTACAACGTCTTTTCATTGATGGTCGTCGCCTTGGCTTTCTTCGAAGGTTTCTTCATGTATCCTGTCATGTCTCCTCTCATGTGCTCGCACACGTAGTATCCACAGAGGACAGACCCTGGTGGTTGCTTGTGGTACTATATACAAAATAGAAAAGTGGTTATTTATAGATACCCACACACGTGGATTTTATAAGAGTAAGTTTTCATACAACTTACCGGCCAGTCATATATAACTTACAATGACTCCTTTTCTTTTTTCTTCGACTCAAGCTTTCCACCGTGGATTTTATAAAACCGCCATGCCCTGCGAACTCGAATACAATCACCATGTTAATTATTCTTAAAATATTATAATGCAAATGTATACGTGCATATCTCGACTTACAACTCTAAGTTCTCAATGAAACCTCCATAGTTTGCTGACGGGTAATTTGCGGAGTCTAGTACCACCACCATTCTTTTTTTAAGATAAATGATGACACAAATCCAGTGGTCCCTGCATGAATCAAATTCATGATACATTTGTGCATTGAAATTATGTAGATTGATCACCCAAAGTTATACGGTGCCACCGCCCAAACTCATACTTACCCAAAGTTGTACGGTGCCACTATATATTTCCTATCTTGATACTTCTTCATACACTTTGCAATGTAGAAGGCGTACTTGGTGTCAAATTGAAACTTTAAATTTTTCTTTTTCACGGCCCGTGCTTCACCTACTAAGCCCAATAAGTCGTCGCTGTTTTCCCCGATTCTGAAGGTGTGCCTTTCTTCGCATATATCAATTGGGTTTAGATAACCAACCCTTTGCTCGGCACAATAATCAAAATCCTAGCCATAAGTCTGCTCCTCCTGATCATATAGCATTCTACAAGGCACATGCATGTCAGATATATTGAACATTTGTAACTACAATGCATGTCATATATTGAATATTGATGCAACTATACAATGGATGTGTAACTATATAACACTTACAATGCAAACGTCGTTATGATCTGTACGTCTAGCCTCTCGAAGTTCATCATCAACCAAAGGTCTTCAAAGCTAATCACGCACAGATGATGAACACATTGAAATGCCTTATGTGGTATACGCACGTTGATTACATGAATGCCAGCAGAAGAGGCTCTCATGTACCAGTCATTCAGTCTTTTTACATTGTTTGGCACCTTTTGGAGTTTCTCCTAGCTCAGTAGAGGCTTTCCTAACACATAGTTTTTAGGCACAGATTTGTAGTCTTCAAAAGTGGGCACCTTGTATGTGTAGGGAATTACCTTAGGCACCGGCTGCGCTGACTTACTGAGCTTAGACAAGTCGCGGACTTCAATTTTGCGTTTTGTCCCATGTCCTTTCAAAAATCTGGCCGTGCCAGCTGTTTTCTTCTTTGGCTCGAAAGGGGGAAATCAACTTGGGCACCGGAAACTTCTTCTTTAGCGGCACTGGTGTAGTTTGTTTAGGATCTTTGGGTTGTGTGGAAGGTGTGGTTTTTTTGTTGTGGAGGCAGCGGAGGTAATGTTTGTGGTGCTGATGGTGCTATCTGTGGTGGAGGTGATGACTATGGCGGAGGTGATGGAGGTGGCAGAGGTGATGAATGTGGTGGAGGTGACCGAGGTGGGATCCAATGAGAATGGATTGGTGATGGTGGTGGGTTTAGAAGAGGATCAGTAGATCCTGATGACTCCTCAACTGGTATCTCAGCTAGACGTCTCACCGAGGCCAAAGAATGAAATTGTTTAGAGCCTGTCTGAGTTTCTCGATGTCCTCGGGACCGGGGATATCTAAAATCACATCCTCATATCCTTGGACCACGGTCGATACTTCTACTCTGCAGTAGTCTTCATGAATGTCAGCACCATGGTACTTGCGTCCTGGGATCGCTTTGCCCATGGCTACTTCCCTTGTACGGTGATTGTTAATGCCATATCTTATGACAAGGGAGCAAGCGACTCAAGCAACAATGTCGTCAACCGGATATTGAACCTTATTCCCTGTAGACGCGACACTACTTGGTACCTCAGCAACGGTCTGCTGGGACACCACTGGGACTAGCTGCATCTGGGGTGCCTGAGTGCTCATTTGTTGGTTTGACACCGCACTGGCTAGTTTCTGCATCAAATCAGCAGGAGGATCATCTAGCAATTTCTGCATAAACTCTGTGAACTCTTTCTTAGCCTCCTCCTTCCAATAGCTAGCAATTTCTTCCTTGTATCGATCACGTTTCCTATACTCACCTTCCCACTGAGGGCCGAATCCCTCCTTCCATCCTTCTTTGGAGGACACGCCTCGAACACGGCCAGGATGCTCAGGGTTACCCAGGCCCTCGCTAAGGATGTCTCTCTCTCTTTGTGGCTTGAACTTACCTTCCTGCTGCTTGGCTGCCACCGCAAAGATGTTCTTTGCTACTTCTTCAACCTCAGGGTCATCAAAGGACAAACCGCTCTCGGTTTCCTTTGGTTTTTGAGCCCGAATCTAATTCGTGGACCTTTCACCAACTTGTTCGGACAGCGCCGACAACCCTTTCGCCTTCCACGCAGCATCTTCTTATTGCCATTTGGGAGCCTGACGCTGATAACCACCTGAGCCTAGACAGTGGTGGTACTTATTCTTCTTAGCGAGAGCGGAGTTGGCTTCGCTCATAGATACGAAGTCTGCCTCATTCTTTTGCTCTAGAAAGACCGCCCACTGCCCTTTAGAAATCATGTACGTTGTTGTAGGGTCCAACCCTTTCTTAGCAAACTTGTTATTCAAATCGGACCTCTAGTTTTAGAAACTGACCGCACACTGCTTCAATGTATAGTCCTTTATCAGTGCCTCTGGTACATCTCAAGGAAACTAGAACCTCGTCTTCATTCTTTCCCAAATTCTCGTCTTGTCATCCTCCGACACACTAGACCATTTGTTGATAGTTAGGTCAAGAAAGTCCCTAAGACAGAAGCCAATTGCGTTCCGGTACTTGGCTAGGGCCTCTAAAGGAGCCGTGCGCTGTCCGGTCAGGCTGACTTCTAAGATGACATATACATCATTTGGAAACTTGTTCAATCCTCTCTCGCCTCGTTTGGCACTACTCCGCTTCCTCTTCCTTGATCTCTCAGTAGTCATCACCGTTGTTGGTTCGGGTGCTTCTTCGGCATGTTCCGCGGCATGTTGCGAGATTAACTCCCCATCTGAGTCAATGCCCTCTGAATATAGACATTGTGAGTTTAATGGTGATGGTTTATTATATAGACATCTAATTAAATAGAAACATAAAATCATATAATAATAGGCACGATATAATTACCTACTCGGCTTCTTGATCATAATCAGGGTCTTGGCGTAATTCACGCTCAACTTGTTCTCGAGCCTTCCTCACTTCGGGATGATCGAAGTCGTCGCTTGAAGATAATTGGTTCCCTTCTTCTTCCTCCATGGGGTCGGACCCTGGGGCCTGTTCCATGTGAACAGACCCTTGTGCTTGGTCCTTGTTGCTTGGAGATGTCATCGCGAAAATCTAATAAAGGATAGGCATCTATATAAGCATACTTATAAGCATTTAAATAAGCATACTTATAAGCATTTAAATACATATGTAAAGAAGAATTTATAGATATAAGTATTGGAAAAGCATTTATATATATAAAGAAGCATTTATAGATATAAGTATTGGAAAAGCATTTATATAAGCATTTATATATATAAGTATTGGAAAAGCATTTATATAAGCATTTATATATATATATATATAAAGAATCATTTATAGATATAATTATTGGAAAAGCATTTATATATATATATAAAGAAGCATTTACATAGGCATTTACAATGAAATTCCACTAGTATAAGAGAAATATATACAAAAACTAAAAGAAAAACAAAGCAAATAAAAATGAAAAAGAAGAAAAACCCCTCCCCTCTCTTCTTTTGGCCCGAAGGCCCAGCTCGGCCTTCGCCCTCTCCCTTCCTTCTCTGCCGCGCGGCCCAGCCCGAAGGCCCAGCTCGGCTTTCCCCCTCTCCCCGCTTTTTCGGATAGCCGGATCACCTTCCCCCTCTCCCCACTTGTTCGGACAGCCAGACCTTCCCCCTCTCCTCTCGCTGACGTGGTGGTCCCATGCGTCAGCCGTGCTGGTGTCGTCTTCCCCGCTGCCAACCCGGCCCCACCACTCTTCTCCTTCCTCCAGACAGGAGCGCCGCCGCCGCCGCCCGCGCAACTGTCGCACACACCTCCTCCTCCTGCGCCACCGCGCCACCGCGTGCCCGCGCAACTGCCGCCTGCGTCCTCCCGCGCCCGCGCAACCGCCACCGGCCTCCTCCCGCGCCCGCGCAACTACCGCGTGCACCTCCTTCTCCTGCGCCACCGCGTGCCCCACTGCACCACCGCGCGCTCGCGCAACTGCCGCCGGCGTCCTCCGGCGCCCACCGCAACCGCCGCCAGCCTCCTCCCGCGCCCGCGCCACTGCGCGCCGCCGAGCCACCGTGCCACAAACAGTGAGAAGAAGAGGGAGCGACCGACTCCTTACCCCGGCTGCACGAAGAAGAGTGAGTGCGACGGAGATGGCCGGCCAGTGAGCGGCGGGATTGGCGGCGACGGAGGTTCGTGGGAAAATCGGGCAGCCTGACGGCGTGGTTTTGCGGGGACTTAGAAAATTTCGGGTGCGAGGCACGGGATATAAATACTGAGCCGATTTGCCAACCGCCTATAGAAATGATTTGTAGAAATGATTTCTACAGGCGGTTGGCATTGCCAACCGCCAGTACTAATACAATTTCTACAGGCGGTTGGCATTGCCAACCGTCAGTAGAAATTATTTTGCAAAAATAATTCAAATTTTTTTAAAAAAAATCATATCTTGAGATCTATTGTTCTAAAAATTATGAATTAAATTTTGTAGTGTTTGTCTTGATAAGATATACATGTTAAAAATATGAAATGACAAGTTTGAGATACTTTTATATTGAACTAGAGTTTAACTAGGGTTTAGGGTTTAGGGTTAAGTGTTTAGGGTTTAGGGATATACATGTTTTAAATATGAAATGACATGTTTGAGATAGTTTTTTATGTATCTATATTTATAATTACCCTAATTTAATATGTTCTCGGTTAATACATATATATGTTTCATAATCTCAGGATTGCAAAACATTTGAAATAAGCATAGGGTCTCACATGTAGAAACAAAAATAAGGTCTCCACATGTTCAAACATAAAGGTAGCGATTACATGACAAATAATAAAAATAATCTATGCGCAGCTATACTGTTCTTCCTTGTCAATCGTGGCGCACCCAAGGTAGTGATTTGTGTGGGATGCTTTGTTCAACACTCCTTATTTTTAGTGGATGGTCATCTACAAAGAGACACATGTTGCTGAACTCATTAAATTCATCCAGGTCAGATACAACATCAACCCCTATAGCTTGTTGCTTTCCAGGAATAACTACATGCTTCGGCTTGTCAGTACTTTTCTTCTCATTAGGATAAAGGATCTGTTCCGCATAGAATACCTATGCAACACGGTTAGCCATTATCCACGGATCATCTTTGTAGCCTACCTTACTTAGATCAAGAACTCTGACCCCATAGTTGTCCACTGTGACATATTTGTCTTCAACCCATTGGCATTTAAACATAGGGACCTGAAATGTACCATAGTCTAGCTCCCATATGTCATCAGCGAAGCCAAAGAACATAGTTTCATCACCAGTTTCAGAGTCTAAGGCATCACATCGAACTCCACTGTTTTGTGCAATGCTCTTTTGGTCCTTGGACTTGGTACAGAATGTGAAGCCACTAATGTCATAGCTTTGTCATGTTGTGACCTGACGTGATGGTCCAGAAGCCAACACCTTGATGGTGTGTTCCTTAATTGTTTCCCCCTATGGAATGCCAAGCTCCTTTAGCCATGAGGTGAACTTATTCTTGTGTTCCTTCATTAACCACTCATCTGTGTGCCCATGATTTTGTTTGCGAAGCTCATCAATATGTTGCTCGATGAAAGGCTCCATTATTGAGAGTTGATGAAGAATGTTGTGATGTGCCTCGAGGACTGAATTGTAATCTTGCGGGACTTATGTTTTCTTTCCCATCCTCCCTCTTCCATTCAGCCTACCATCATGTCTTGACGGAGGCAAACCTATTGCATCCTGGTCTTTTAGGACGCTGTTGCAGAATGGACTACCAGACTCAATTGCCTCTTCGGTTAAGTACCCCTCTACCATGGACGCCTCAGGATCAACACGAGTTGATACGTAGCCATTAAGTGTTGACATGAAACGCTCATACGTCCACATCTCATGCAAATACATGGGACCCATTGCCTCTATCTGTGGAACCAAGTGAACCACAAGGTGAACCATAATATCGAAGAATGCTGGAGGAAAACACATCTCGAACCGTGACACTGTCTCCGCTGCAAATTCCTTAAGAGATGTCAACTCATCACGGTCGATCACCTTCTATGAGATCCTGTTGAAGAAGTAGCACAACCGTGTGACTGCAACCTTTATCCACACTGGATTTATAGCCCTGATGGCAATAGGGAGGAAAGTAGTCAACATGGTATGACAATCATGTGAGTTGTAGTTGGTGAGTGTAAGGTCTTTCATTGACACAATACTTCGTATGTTAGAGCAGAATCCAGATGAGACCTTCAGATTCTTCAACCACACACACATCGAATGTTTCTCATCATTGGTGAGGTTGTAGCTTGCTGCCAGTAGATGGTACTTCCCATTTTCTTGGGGAACAGGGTGGAAATCTTTTTTATGTCTAACTGTACCATGTCCAGACGTGACTTTAGTCCTTCCTTTTTCTTGCCCTTTATGTCTAGCAAGGTTCCAATTAGGCTTTCAAACACGTTCTTCTGAATGTGCATACCATCGATCGCATGGCGTACGTCTAACTCGGGCCAGTATGACAAATACTCGAAGAAAATAGATTTCTTCTTGAACGTAGCCCCTGGAGTTGGTTTGACATTCTTTCTTTGTTTTCTGTCTGTTGTCTTCTTCCTGAAAACAAATTTAAGGTTCCCGACTAGGTTGAAAACTCTTTTGCCTTTACTGTTACCTAGTGGGGCAGTAGACTGGAGTTCAACGTTATTGTCGAAGTACTTATCCATCTTCTTCTGGCGGTACCTGTGTCCTTTCGATAAGAAGCGTTTGTGCCTCATGTACACTATCTTCTTAGATGCAGTAAGGGACACGTGAGCGGTTTCATCTATGCATACCACACAACCAACCTTTCCCTTGAACTGCCCTGATAATGTGAAGAGAGCAGGGTAATCGTTGATGGTAACAAAGATAATTGCTCTCAACATGAATGATTCTTTGCGGTACTCATCCCACATTTTAACACCTGTTTCCCACAATATCTTCATGTCTTCCATTAAGGGCTCCAAGAAAACATCCATGTCAACTCCAGGCTGTGTAGTTCCAGAGATAAGGATGGTTAGCATGAGGTACTTTCACTTCTGCATCAACCATGGCGGAAGGTTGTAGATGATGAGGATCATCGACGATGTGCTGTGCGTGCTGCTCCTCTTAGCAAATGGATTTATTCCATCAGTACTCAGTGCAAACCTAACATTTCTTTGTTCCTTTGCAAAGTCTCCGTGGTTGTTATTGAAATCTATCCACTGCTTGCCATCGGCTAGGTGCCGAAGCTTCCCATCGTCTTTGATGTGAGCATGCCAGCTCATAAGTTTGGAATCCTCTGGGTTAGCAAATAAACACCTCAGTCGACCGACCATAGGCAGGTACCATATCACCAAAGCAGGAATCTTTTTCTGTGCATAATAGTCTACTTCGTCTTTTTCTTTGCTCGTGGGTTTGAACTCTGTTGGGTCTTCTTTCGCTTCTTTCCTTTACACACCGAGGCAACACAGTGTTCCTCTTTGTAGTCTTTATTCGTTTCATACCTACTTGCATTACACTTTGGATAGCTCTCCACGTCCTTATAATCGTCACCTCAATATAGGATACAGTGATTTATACAAGCATGGGTCTTCTCAACACCCATCGTGAGTGGACTGATTAGCTTCTTTGCATAGTACGTGTTAATAGGCACTTTGTTTTCCTTTGGAAGCATGCCTGTGATAATACTCAAGAATGCATCAAAGCCAGCATCACAAATACCAAACCTAGCTTTGCATACCAACAACTTTAGCACCGAACGCAAGGTCGCGAACTCTTTGGTGCAACCCTTAGACTCATCGTACAAAGGCTCTTTTGCTGTCTTCATCAGGGCCTCCATACCTTTCTTGAAGAACATTGATGGATCTTCTGCATGACGACGCAACATTGCCTCCAGGAATTCTGCATCTTCTGCAGCCATATTATTTGGCATCACATCAGGTTCGACGCCTTCAATTCCTCCAGCGAAACCATGATCAAGACCATCGATGACATGTTGTTGTGTCTCGTGTACAAACTGAAACCTACCATCCACAAGCATATCTGGTGCATCAGTGTCAATATTTGCACGACTAACAGTTGTATAAGGCACAGAGCTCTCCTCTCCATGCTTTGTCCAAATCAAGTAATCCTTCATAAATCTTCGGCGGATAAGATGAGAAAGGATTTGTTGATGGTCATCAAATACAACAACATTCCTGCAGTCCATGCATGGACAATGTATGTGCGTCTTCTTTGTTCTCGAAGCATGGTTCTTAGCGGCATCAATAAACTTATGAACCTCGGGTATGTATGATGCATCTAGTCTTGATAACTTATACATCCAGAATGACATCTCGATCGATCAATACCTGATTTTCAAAAGGGAGAGACGACAAATATTATGTAACCATCTTAATCAACCTGACTTGAAGAAAATGGATTAAAACTGACCTTTCTTAGCAATCTCGTTCCAAGAAATGAGGATGAAAACCTCCCCCCTTGTAAATGTGGCTCTCCAAAATCACCTCCTTCCAACAATCCTAAAATCAAAATGCCCCCTTGTCTGTGTAAATGAAGGATAGGGTTTAGGGTTTAGCTAGGGATTATTAGCTATAGGGTCACTGGATTATTTAGCTAAGGATTTATGATTTACCTAGTGATTATTAGTTAGGGTCACTGGATAATAAATTTAATCAACCTAACATGAATAAACAAAGAAAATAACCTAGGTGTTCTTCTCTCTCACTCATGGTGAAACCCTAGATCCAAAATGTGGATAAAATTGAGCAAAAGGGACATAAACTAACCTTGGAGAAATATAAATACAAAAATGTAGCTATTGTACAAAAAAAGAGCTAAATGAGGCAAAATGTGAATAAAATATATCTTGGAGAAATAATATCTATCCATCTTATTTTAGTCACCTAGAAACAAATATATATCTTGGAGAAACTAAATCAAGAAGAAGCACAATAATATATATCTATCCATCTTAATTAAGTGACCTCATTACTAGAAATAAATACAAAAATCTAGCTCTTCTTCTCTCTAGCTAGCTCATGAAATCCTAGATCCAAAAAATGGTTCAAATTGAGCAATAGAGGTTAAAAGAGGCCAAAAGAGGCACCAACTAACCTTCCTTAGCGACCTCCTTCGAAGAAATGAAGATCAAAACCTCTCCCCTTGTATTTTGAAAAATTTGGACCTCCAAAATCGCCTCCAATGGAAGGTGGCGGCTAGAACTGTAGCTGGTCGGGAGGAAGAAGAGAGTGGGGGTTGGGACTATGGTATATATAGGCAGGACTTACCACTGGCGGTTGGCATGGGTTGAGTTATGCCAACTGCCAATGGAGATGGATTACCACTGGCGGTTGGCATAACCCAACCGCCAGTGTAAATGGAGGATTTACACTGGCGGTTTTCTTATGCCAACCGCCAGTGGTAATCGATCACCACAGGCGGTCGACAGTTCTGCCCGAGCCATTTCAAACCACAGGCGGCTGGCAACCAAAACCGCCTGTGGTGTTTTTCTACTAGTGTAAGGAGCTGAAAACTCATGTTTGATGCCCTCATCATCAAGAAACTCTTCCACCATGGTGTTCTTAAACTCGGTCCCATTATCACTTCTCACTTTCTTAATTAGGAGACAAAATTCCTTTTGAGCCCTTCTCACAAAGGTTTTCACCTTGTATTGTACCTGAGACTTATCATAAACAAAGAACACCCAAGTGAAACGAGAATAATCATCAACAATTACTAGTCCATATTTGTTACCCCCGATACTTATGTAGGCAACCAGTCCAAAGAGATCCATATGAATCAACTCCAAAGGTTGAGTGGTGGTCATGATGCTCTTTGGTGGGTGAGGTACACCTACTTGCTTTCCGGCTTGGCATGCTCCACATATCCTATCTTTCTCCACGTGAACCATTGTTAGTCCAAGGATGTGTTCATTCTTTTGGAGTTTGGCCAAGTTCCTCATCCTAACATGGGCTAGGCGGCGATGCCAAAGCCAACCCATGCTAGATTTTGCCACTAGACAAGTCTCAAGCTTAGCCTTACTTTTGTTGAAATCAACTAGGTAAAGCTTGCCGTTCAAACGAACCGTAAAGATAATAGAGGAATTCTCCCTCTTAAGAACTTCCACACCCTTATCCGTAAAGAAACAATTGTAGCCAATCTCACAAAGTTGTGAAACGGACAAGTTGTAACTCAATGAATCAACATGTAATACATTTGAAATTGAATGTACTAGAGTTATAGCAACTTTACCAAGACCGATCACATACCCCTTTGAGTTGTCTCCAAAGACAATGTTCTCACTAGCATCGGTTGAAGGGGAATATGAACTGAACATAGTCCTTTCTCTGGTCATATGATTTGTACATCCACTATCAAGCACTCAACTTGATCCACCAGAGGAGTATGCCTACACAACAAGTTTAGTTCCTTGATTTAGGTCCCCAAAGATTCTTGGGGCCTTGCATGTTAGTAACAAGAGTCTTATGAACCCAAATGAAAGCATTGATATAAATATTCTTTCCATTGCCAACATGCTTGGCAATCACTTCACCCTTGCTGTTGTTTTTCAATTCAAAGCAAGATTTCAATCTTGAGCGAGATGCTTGAGCCCTTGATTGATATGAATATCTATTTGGAGTGGCCCAAATAGTCTCCTTTGGCTTCTGCACCTCATTCTTCACCTTATACACCTCTTTTGTGTGCTTGCTGTGGGCAGTGGAATCATAGGTGGCCTTCCCTTTTCTACGGGGAGCGGCACCGCCGCCCTTCATAGCGGCACTGCCGCCCTTGGGTGGCTGTGCTGCTTGGGGTGAGGCTTGTGCCACTGGCTGTGCAGGCCTCTCTGTACCTATTCTCCCACTGCTCACAAACTGAACACATTCATTCCTTTGACAACCTTTCTTCCATTCTCTTTGCCTCCATGAGTGAGGCCAAGTCCATACTTGATGAAGGGATGTCTTCCATCCTTGAATTGTGGCTTCTTAGGTTGATCAACTTTGCCACTTGCTGGTTTCTTTTCATCATGGCACTTCACTTTTAGCAAAGCATTAAGCCTAGCAATCTCCTTTTTGATTGCTTCTATATTGGCAAGGTTAATGGAATAAGCATTTATATCAATTTCAAAACATCTTCCACAACCTTGGCTAGTGGAGGGAATAGAGGTTTCCTTTAAGGTAGTGAGTTGTGAGTTGCTCTCCCAAAGAAGGTTATATTTTAGCTCCATTTCTTTGTGTTTTTCATCCAAGACACAATACTTCTCATAGAGTAAAATATTTGCCTTCCTAGTGAGAGCATGCTCTTCTTGCTCTTTGTCCAAAGCCTTTTGCAAGGATTTCACCTCACTTCTCTCTACCTTAAGAGCTCCCTTGTTGGCAATATACATTTTTTTGAGATCATCAAGATCACTCTCTCTATTGTCCAACTCTACATGGATGCCCTCTAATTCCTCCTTTAGCTTAGTGATCACTAGTGTAATTTTAGGATTTAGGTTCTTTATGATTTCATCCATTTCTTCATCACTAGATCCTTCATCACTAGATGTGTCACTAAGATCACTACTAGAATCATCATGAGTAGGAGGATGGGATTTGGCTTTTGATTTTACCTTCTCACCCTTTGCCATGAGGCAAATGTGAGGGGAGTGGTAGTCATCATCATCACTCATGTTCTTGAAGAGCTTCGGTGTACAGGATGATTCTTGGATAGCTATGCTTGCAAGCTTCTCATCCTCATCACTTGAGCTTTCTAATGCTGAGTCCCACTCATGGCCGATATGTGCTTCACCCACTTCTTGAATCTTCTTTTATGCTCAAACTTGCCTTCTTGTCTCTCTTTCTTGTGGAAGCCATCTCTCTTCTCATTTGTGCACTTAGCAACAAAATGCTCGGTGCTACCACAATTGTAGCAAGTTCTTTTCTTCTTATTGGGGAATCTTCTTTGCACAAATTTGTACCCTTTTTGCTTAAAGCCCTTGTTGTACTTCTTGATGAAGAAAGCAACATCTTTGATCTCTTCAAAATCAGCCCCACCATCTTCATCATCACTTGAGGAGGAAGTGGTGTCATCTTCTTGTTGCACTTGCTTCATTTTCTTGGGCTTGCTTGTAAATGCTTGCTTGCTGCCCTTTTTCTTGCTTGGGAAGCTTTTCTTGGTTGTCTTGCTTGACTTGAGAGCAACATCCTTGATCTTCATGCCATCAAGCTTTGATTGTAACTCTCCAAGCTTTCTTCTTTCATTTGCTTCTTCTCTTTGCATATCAAAGGTCAACAATCTTCCAAGCACATCATTGGGGGTGAAGTGCCCAAACTTCTTCTTATGTCTAATCAAGGTGACCACGGTCTCTTTCCTTGGTGAGTAAGCTTCCAACATGATTTTAACCACCTTGTGATCATCAAGCTCCTCACAACCATATCCTCTAATTTTACCAACCATGGTCATCAACTGGTCAAACATCTCTTGTGGCCCTTCACCATCCACAATCACAAACCTATTGAGCTTAGCCATCAACAAGTCAATCTTTGCCTTTCTCACCTTATCTACACCTTCATGAGCTAGGTGTAGGATGTCCCAAATTTTCTTGGCCACATCCACATTCATCACTCTATTGTACTCATTTCCATCCAAAGCACTAAGGAGAATGCCTGTGGCTTGAGCATTGAGATGGAAAGCAATCATCTCTTCATTTGTTGGCTCTTTGGGGTCCTCCGGTACCACAATCTCCCAAAGGCCGGGGTGAAGACCAATAAGGTAAGACTTCATCAAATGTTTCCACTTAGCAAAGTTAGTCCCATCAAAGTGAGGTAACTTGCCGGTGGGAACATTGACAAAGGACTTACGGTCACGGTTAGTCAAATAAGAATAGTTGAAGGATACGGCGGAGTACTTCTTCTTGTTGCTGCTGTTGCCATCATCCTTTTCCTTCTTCTTCTTCTTTCCACCCTTGGAGTCGTAATAGGAAGCGTCATCATCTCCATCATCTGAGCTACTTGATAGCTCACTAGATGATGCACCCTTGACCTTCTTTTCTTCTTTCCTTGCTCTTGCTGCCCTTCTCTTGGCTCTTTCTTCTCTCTTGATTCTTCTTTCTTCTTTTCTCTCCTTCTTCTCTTGTTTTCTTTTCTCTTCTCTTTTCTTTTCTCTAAGTGCTCTTCTTTCTTTCTTTGCTTGTTACTTCTCATCGTCGGTGGGCTTGGCAGTGGGAAGTGAGGAGTAGCTAGAGCTGGATAGCTAGCTGCTACTCACCTCTTCCACTATCACCTTATTCGCTGCCTCACCAACACGAGCTCCCCCGGACACGTCGGCGCCTTCCATACTTCACGCGGTTAAGTGTATACGAAGTAACCAACGCTCTGATACCACTTGTAGGATCTCTGGAAGGGTAAATAGCCTAGAGGGGGTGAATAGGCCTGTAAAAATTCAACTCGAACAGAAGTTAAATGCTAGGGCGGCACTGCTGGCCTCTGGAAAATGCTCAGATCACAGAGAGGTTTGGCAGGGAGATACTAGATGCCGAGATGAGTCCTTCCCTGCAATTTTAACACCAGAACTAGTTCAAAGACTGGTTACCACAGAAAACACATTTTTCCTCAAATCAACAACACAAACCCTAGCACAAGAAATATTGCAAGAAGTAAACAACTAGGGGACCAGCACATGTGACACAAATGATTATCCCGTGGTTCAGCTCGTAAAAGGATCAATATGCCCAACAGTGGGGATTGGGCTTGTTTTAAATTTCTAAAGCAAATATAAAAACCTATCAAATGCCAATCACCCCCTAGTGCCTACCGGTCGTGTGTCTTAGCTGGAAAGCGGTAGTAGTTTATGGAATTGAAAAACAACCTACGCAATTCTAGTGGAAAGCAAAGAATACAACGGAAAGTAAATGCAGAAATGAAAGGAGCTCGGGAAAGAGAATTCTTGACGCAGCGATGTTTTCCCGAGGTATCGAGGAGTCGACACTCCCCCTAGTCCTCGTTGGAGCACCTCGCAAGGTATTGCTCCCCCTCAATCCCACGCAAGGGAGAGTTCTCTCTACGGGCCAGGCTGATTCTTCGCCACTCCGGCTCGGTGAATCGCCCACAACTGATCACAGAAGCTTGGAAAAGGGCCGCCGACAATCTTCCGGTGATCACCTCCCTCTGATCACCACCAAACTGTCTAGGTGCTGTCGAACACCAAGAGTAACAAGCACAAGACCTTCACTTGACCCAGTCGAGGCTAGGAAGGTGGATGGATGCACACTTGTCACTCCTAATCACCCTAGGGAGGAAGAACAAGCTTTGGATCTCTCAAATCTCTTCCTCACTAGGCCCTTGGCTCTCCAAGAACTCTCTCAAGGTTCCTTTAGCTGAAACAATGGCCAAGGTAGCTAATTGGGACCAAATGGGCAGCTATAAATATTCCCCACCTCTCCAACTAGCCGTTTTCTGCTTTTTCTCCTTTCTGCGAAGGCACCAGACTAGTTTGGAGCCCACACCATCGGACCATGCAACCTAGTCTAGAGCTCACAACTTTTCCAAAATGCCACTGTACCAGGCACCTCCGGACCACTTGCATTGGTCCGGAGCCTTGGTCCAGAGCATCTAGTCCAGAGCCCAGGTACTTACTGCACCGATTTGATCTCCTGCTGATTAAGGCCACCGAACTAATGGCCATTAGTCCGGAGCCCTCCGGACACGTGGTCCGGAGCCTCTTCCACAGGGCTCTGCCTAAGGCAGGACCACCGGACCACTTCCAATGGTCCGGAGCCTCCTAGGCAAACTGGTCTGGAGCCTTTTTCACCTCCTTCTTCACTTTTTCTCACCAAGTCTCTTGAAGGGGTTTTGCTCCTACCAACTCAAGGTATCTTAAAGGCTATAAGCAAGGTCTCTAGGACTAGTTGTGACAAATGTGCATACACCAACATTCCCAAACTCTCCTAGGTCAAGCTACTAACCTCATAACCACCTTAATAGTACGGTCAAAGGAAAAACAAAGCCCTAGTCTATACTTAGTGGCCTTCTCACACCTTATGGCACTAAGAACTAGGCTAGTCTTCACCTTGTAGCTCCATCCTTTGAAACCGTCGAATTCCATCTTGGGGACATGAATACCACTAAGCCCATTCATAATAATCACTTATGACCTAACTTAATCAAGTTTGCCTCTGCAGAACACATGTTAGTCATAGTGATCTAGCATTGTCGTTAATCACCTAAACTAATGGTGTTGACACAAAATGTGGCGCACTGTGCCTCACACACAGCAAGCCGGAAAGCGTGGCTTCAATAGGGTGCCCGGGTGTTTCGAAATCCGGAAACGTACCAGTCAGTTTGACCTGAAACTAACAAGGGATAAAAATCATTAGATACAAAACTGGAACATGCTAGGTGAGACCAGACAGTTCCATATATATGGCCGTGAAGCCACTTATGATGACATACAACTATAGAAGCTGTCTGCCAACAAGTCTTATAGATCATTCGGCTAAAACAAACATAAAGTACGTAAAGCGTTGATTGCCGAATGTACATGCATGAGAAAAGTACGTTTGGACAAATCATAATTAACTGTGAGTTAAAGCGCAACCAAACTCATCAATCCAACCGAGTTGGGATCCATGGTGAAGGAACATGTAAGCAAACACGATCAAACTAATCTAAAGCTTGTATCTGCCGCACGATACCTAACTTTATCAAAGCTTAAACGTGGTTAACATGCACGAACCCACAACACATAGGAATCTAGATTAGACTAATTCGGATATTATGAACGTAAGATCTATTTGTAGAGACAACATGAAAGCAATAATTGTTAAAGCATAAATAGATCTACAAGAAAGAATAGAGCCGAATCGTATCAATCTAGATTCGGCAAAAGAGTGTTACAAATATATGAAATATATAAAACATGCAACACGTGATAACTTAGTGAATCTACTAGATCTTGCCAAATCTAATAGAGCCGATAACTATCTTGCTTTTGCTAAGCATATCGAGCAAACGCCTGCCGCACGTTATCTACTCGTAAACAAAACATAAGTGAAGACTTCTTGATTGTCAAGCAAGGATCCGCCGCACGATCATTGACAACAAACAAGACTACTTGCATCAACGTCTAAATCCACAGTATGATACTAGACATGATAACAAGGTTGTCGGGACTTACGGAGGTCGACGGATCGATGACTCCTCTCGAAGAACTCGACGACATGACAAAAGACTCGAAGTTGGAACGGAGCCGGTTGTATTGATTTGGTTGTGAACCCTTTTTACAATGGCCAAGGGTTTATATTTATACCCTAGTCATGACATGAGTCCTAAAAGGACACGGTTACAAAATACCAAAGGAAAAACATGACATCCCTGACTTTAATTTCCTTCGGAGTCTTTATTGCCTTAATTGTCGCGGTCTTTGTTGCCCGATCGGTTCTTGCTTGCCGCTTTTGTCGTTTCTTCAATGGAAAACCGCCCTTCCCCAGAATAGCCGACCGCACAATCATTTGCCGAATCTTTGGAAATTAGCCGACTGCACGGACACTTGCCGAATGCTCTGAACACCTGTCTCTGCAAATTTACTGCGCACCGGCCCACCTGTCGTCTTCCTAAGCGTGCCAAAATCTAGTGTTAACACATGCCCCCTCAATTTTCGGATAAAAATCGTTTTATTCTGAAATTGACCACAACCCCTTCTTCCTAGGTCAATATTGTTCAACACCGCAGCCGCCGCTCAAAAAATTCAAGCCCCAGCACATTCTCGAATTCACCTCGAATCCCCAATGGCGACTTAGGATGAAATTCCAGAAGTAAGTTTCATCACCTCCACGCATTCGGCAATTCTTGATTGGTTTTCTTGCTTCTTTCCTGATTCATTATTTTTCTTGATTTCTTTGAAGGAATACAAGAACCAGATTTTGATCCCCTATGCTGCAAACCGTGATTCCTACCTTCTTGGTCCAATGGGAGATCCTGACCCAATTGAGATTATTGAGAAGGAAACCTCGAGAATCCCCTTCAAGTCTAGAATCACCCCGCCAAACCAATGGCCAAACACCTTCAAGACCTAGCCGTTTCCCCCAATCGCCGGATGGCGAAACTAGTACCGGAGGATGCTGGATAAGAGTAGTAGCCACTGGGATGATCAAGACATCAACCACTGTCTGGAATTGTCTCTGTCTGAAATGCCTAGAAATGAATCCCTTGTGATAGCAGCCTCTCACTTTTGGTCTGATGCTATCAATGCCTTTGTTTTCGGCCATGGCATGATGACTTTCACTTTGCCCGATGTATTCATGATGACTGGCCTAAATGTGTCACAACCAGTATACCCCTTCAAGTATAAGAGCAAAAGCAGCTAGAAAGCTATCAAATCTGAAGGTGGATGGGTTACGTATATTCAGACCTACATGGAGACATCTGGTGTTGTTCTTGACAAGGAATGCAGGGCTTTCATGAACATGTGGCTGTGCAGATTCATCTTCTGTAGAAAATCCAATGAGCCAACCTTAAATCACATGATGATGGCTAAGGACTTAGCTACAGGCACTCTGATCCCCCTGGGTAAATATCTTTTAGGATTTGTTTATCACATAATGCATCAAATCACTGCCCAGATGCACCAAGGTGGGGAGATCTCTTGTGTAAGTGGCCCTTGGTGGTTTGTCCAGATGTGGCTACAACTGTACATGCATCAAATAATCTCTATGCCCCTCCATAACTTGAGCTTCCCTTCAGTCAATTATGCTGAAGGCAACATGGCAAGCGTTAAGGGCTGTCAAACCTATGGAGAAGCGGCATCTTCCATCAGTATTGACATAGACGTTGGTCATCTCTTCAAGCTGTTCTTTAAGGGATTTGACAATGTGCTTTGGCTTCCTTACAGAGAAAATGATAATTTAACTCTCCCTTGCAAATTCAGCTATGAATCTGGCTGTTCTGACAAGGTGTCCACAGAGGTTTTCAACTCCTTCATCAAACCCTGCATCTTGCCAGCCGAATTCCATCATGGGAGATTAGTGCAATCTACCTATGAATTTTACTATCCAAACATGGCAGCCAGGCAATTAGGATGTGGATAGTTGCCCCCAAGACCTTTCTTTTCAACGACCATAAGATTTAGGGAGTTGATCAGAAATGAAATAGAAGCCAAAAAAGTCTTTGAGCTTGGATGGGAACTGCCAATATATGAACCCTCTCCATTTGGGCTAGTAGATGCTGCTCATCCTCTTTTTGCTTCCTGGTGGCAAGAATGACACAATCACATCTTCAACACATCAGTGCACTCTTTATGCCAAGATCTGCAATCCCAATTTACTTCTGACAGTGAGGTAATTTCATTGTATTTATTATTCTTTTCTTTTGAATTTACTTCTCACTTTAATATTTGGTTATGCACAGGATCTTGAGTCAATCCCTCTTACTAAAGCAATCTAGTACTACTTAGTTGTGCCCAACCCTGTCCTGGGTTTTGATGCTCCAACTTTAGCAACCTTCATGAAGACCCCTGCAGTTTTAGCCTCTGCATCTTCAGGAGGAGAAGGCAAAAGGAAAGCATTTGAGAATATTAACGTGGCCAGAATGATAAGGTCCAAGAAAGTCAAGCTATCTCCCAAGGTATGAATCTTTTATTTGGCAAATAAATCCCATTTGGCAACAACTCTAACTGTCTTCATATCAATCATCTCTACTGTAGCCACATGTTGAAATTCCAGGATTAGGCAATGTTTCAACAACGATGGATATTCCTCCTCAAGCTTCTACTGAAAATGTAGAGGTTCAGGAAACTGAAGATACAGAAGATCATGAAGCTGAAGGCACATATGCTCATGACACTGCCGAACAGATTGGTAATATCATTAGGCTAATCACTACTTTCTCTTTATATGATATCTACTTTCTGTTCTTATACTTCATCATCTGCATTATTTGAAATAGATAAAATTATAGAAAATTTAGCAAAAGAACCTTCCTCTGGTCCAGCTTCAGGTTCACCATCTCTGGATATACAATCAAGCCCTCAACCAGACCAGGACACAACCCATCTTGATGATCAATCAACACAGCAGGTAACATCTTGCCTTAAGCTATTCTTTTAGCACACTCATCCAGTCGGCTAACACTTCCCCCTTTTTCAAGAATACCATCAAACCGACTACTAGTTACTCTTTCACTGTTGAGGATTACATTAGTGAGAAGGGTGAAGAAGCTACCTCTCAGCAAACTCTGTCAATAGAGAATCAAGCTCGTCTGAAAGATATAGCTAATCTGCTGAACAAGGATATCAACACTCTGGTCCAAGACTCAGATCAGATAAGAGATCTTCTCGAGCTTATCAACCAAGACCTCCCATCTGATCTCAAAGCTCCTCTGGAATCTACAGCCCACCTTGATGATCATTTTGCTGTGGTGAAGAGAGCAAATAAAAATATAACCTCCAGAGCTGTTCTGCAGAATAATAGATCCTTGAAGAAACAAGAAGCTAGAGTCTTGCATTCCCAAATTCAAGCTGCCAAGAATTCATTGGCAACTTTGGAGCCCGAGCTGAAAGTCATGGAGGATGAGAAAATCAGGCTGGAGGCTCAGTTAACCGAACTGAATGCCAGAATTCAGTTTCACAAAGCCAAGATGACAGATTTGCCAAATTACATAGAGGCAATTTCATCAAAGATATCAAATGTCCTCAAAGAAGACCAACAGCTCAAAGCAAAGTTGTTCAGTATCCAAAGCTCTGAAGATGAAGACCAGAAAGTGTTGAACAATGTCAGCCGAATCAGAGCCGAGGCCTTAGATGCCATCAACCAGCTTCTGAGCTAGTAGAATCATGGGCTTGTAATAGATTAACCATGACACATTCTGTCTTTGAATAATCGGATGTTTTTACTCTTCATCATTATACACTTCTGTTTGTATGAGGATATAATTAGCTCTTTTATTTTCCTGATTAGAACATAGCTGATTGCCTTTAGCTTTCTGATCAGAGACATAGCCGATTGTTATCGTGTTTCCGGTTCAGGGATATAGCCGAACGACTCTTGACTTATCTGAGCCTGGCCCAGTCCATTAACGGCCCATCCGAAAGGAGAAAACCCTAGCTCATCATTTGGCATTCTCATCTCACTACTCCGAGATATATGCCACTACCTTTCATTCGGCTTATAAATAAACCCTCTCTCTCAACCTCTATCAATAGCTCTAGTTAAGCATTCTCATCTCTCTCTCCTCACCTTCTCCGCTTAAACCAATCCAGAGGGAAAACCTAACCTCCACAGTAGCAATGGCGGGAGGCGACGATCGTGGTAAGCGCCCCGCCAAGGGAGAAGCCGAAGGAAGCCGAGCGTGGCGTTGTCGACAACGTGGGTGAGAATCGACTCCTTGCCCCCTTATTGTTCTACTTCTTGTTCATCTTTCTAGCTCTGATTTCTGTTCTTACTTATCAGGATAAGGGTTATCTGCACCAGCTAGAACATTCCTTTCCCTCCGGCGACAGCAGCTCAGACGGGGACTCCGTCATCCGGCTCCTCCGGCTCTTCAAGCTTCTACCACTCCAATCCTTGGAATTTGGATTCGGGTGTTATGGATCTCCCTTACACTCATGGAGAGGCGGTGATCTTTATCAAGGAAAGGAACAAGACCCGATGAGAACTGGAGAAGATCTCCAAACAATGCAACATCGACCAACTTGAATGGGAGGACCAGCGGAAGCAGCTCTGCGACGCCATTACCGGTTAGTAAAAAATAAATCTCACTCGATTCCCCCTTTCTGATTCCATCTGTTCACCCGATTCGTATTCTTTTGTTCAGCGCTCTCTGCAGAGGTTGAGCGCCTGAAGATTGCGGCGAACAAGATCGCCGACAAGGTGAACGCCCAGGGAGAAACCGCCGAGGCACGCCTTGATGATGCAGACGGCCGTATCGACCAAGTCGCCATTCACGTCGTACATCATAGCGTAGCTCTGGGGTTGGCGGTAATGTCCACCCAGATTCGTGAAGATCTCTCCTTCATGCCAGTCGGCTTCCTTGGTGGTGGACCTTCGGAAGACGTCGAGAACATCGACGAGCTCTTGGAGAGCTATGAGGACCATGCAACTGTCCTCGCCCAGGCCATAGACGCACAGTCTGTCCTCAACAAGTTGTTTGAGAAGTAGTTTGTACCTAGGAATTTCATGTAAAACTTCTTATCTTGTGAAATATCATCTGTGATTTCTACATGTCTTTCCTTTTTGAATATTTCTGTGAACAGCAACTCTAAAGAATGCATTCTGAACTGTATGATGTTGTTCTTAGCCGATTGTGTTTATATTTTTGTTCCAAAGGTGACACATACCGCGTCGGCTATTCTCCAAGTTTCTCAGAGTATTTTTTTGGCTAAAGGCGATGCTTCTACATTGGCTATTTGTGCACAAAGCTCCTTAAGTCTGTTTATGCACCAACCTCAACACTGGGATGAAATCTCTTAAGAAATCTTCCATTAATAGCTCTAGTAAACTCTTCTCCCAGTAGAGTTTTCAAAATATACGCATTACCAGGCGCACACCTCACTATCTGAAGAGGTCCTTCCCAATTTGGAGACCATTTGCCGAATGCTTTATCTTTTGTCCCAATCGGCAATATAGCCTTCCAGACCAAATCTCCTTCCGCGAATTGCTTTTCTCTGACCCTTTTGTTATAATATTTGGCAACACATAATTTGTTTTTCTCAATATTTTCCAACGCTTTGAGACAAACTAAATGCAAATCCTCTAATTCATCCATCATTAGGTCCTTATAATCTTCTTTCTTCAAATTGTTTTGCAATGTAACTCGTCTCGAACCCGATTGCAGCTCCCACAGTAGCACAACATGATGCTCATAAACCAACTCATAGGGAGATGCTTGAGTAGACCATGAAAAGCCATTCGGTAAGCCCATAAAGCCTTATTAAGAACCGAATGCCACTTCCTCGGCTTCTCATCAATCTTCTTTTGAATAATTTTAATCATGATCTTATTTGATGCTTCAGCCTGACCATTAGCTTGTGCGTAATAAGGAGAAGAATTATATAACTTGATTCCCATTTCTTCAGCAAAATCACAAAATTCGGATGAAGTGAACTGAGTTCCTTGATCTGTTGTTATAGTTTGAGGAATCCTGAATCTGTGAATTATATGCTCCTTAACAAAATTGACCATGTTTTCTGATGTAACCTTTTTCAAAGGGATAGCTTCAACCCACTTTGTAAAATAATCTATAGCTAATAGCACAAACTTATGTCCTTTGCTAGAAGGAGGATGAATCTGACCAATTAAATCTATGCCCCATCCTCTAAACGGCCAAGGCTTGATAATCGGGTTCATACCGATGCTGGAGCTCTTTGAATATTGCCGAATCTCTGACAATCTTGACACCCCTTGTAATATTCAAAACAATCTTCAAGCATGGTTGGCCAAAAATAACCGGTCCTCCTAATTATCCACTTCATTCGGTAAGCCGATTGATGTGCACCACACATCCCTTCATGCACTTCATACATTAGCTTTCTGGCCTCTTCTTGACTCAAACATTTGAGGAGTACCCCATCTATGGATTTATAGTACAACTGGCCATCAAGGAGCATGAACTTGAGAGCTTTGTATATGAGCTTTCGGGAAACCTTTTGTGATGGATTCTTTAAGTAATCGGCAATTTCGTTTCTCCAGTCATCAACTACCCAATTCTCATCCAAAGCATGAATCTCTTGATCTTCTCGGTATCTTGAAGCAGCTTGAGCCAGTTTATTCGCTTCTTCATTATGTCCCCTAGGGATATGATGCAAGGTTGCTACCTAGAAACTCTTCAAAAGCTCTCAGCATCCTTCATAATATCCTCTTCATATATCACTCTTGCATTCATATTGGCTGATCAGTTGGTTAATTACCAACTCAGAATCTCCGAAGATCTCAACAGCAACAGCCTTTATTTAGACAAGAAGCAGAATTCCTTTAAGCAGTGCTTCATACTCCGCTTGATTGTTAGTAACATAGAATTCAATAGGGATGGCATACTTAAAAATCACCCCTCGTGGAGAGATTAAGAGAATACCAGCACCACCACCTTTGCTACAAGATGAACCATCAAAAAACAAAATCCAAGGTGCAATACTTATCATGTTAGCAGAAGGATCACGATGTTGGATAACAAAATCGGCAATAATTTGACCCTTTACTGCTTTTGCCGATTCGTACCTTAAATCAAATTCCGACAAAGCTAAAATCCACTTGCCAATCCTTCCATTTAAAATTGGCATTAATAACATATGTTTTATTACATCAAACTCAGAAACTACCACGCATTCGGCATTCAACAAGTAGTGCCGAAACTTGGTACATGAGTAATACACACACACAAGCAAAGCTTCTCCGTAGCCGAATACCCTGTCTCTGTATCTAGCAATTTTCGGCTAAGGTAATCTATTACTCTTTCCTTTCCTTCAAACTCCTGCATGAGGGCCGATCCTATTGTCAGGTTATCGGCCGCCACGTACAACTTAAAAGGCTTATCAAGCTGTGGAGGTACCAACACATGTGGCCCCTTCATGTACTCTTTGATCTCATCAAAAGTCTTCTGTTGTACATCACCCCATACAAACTCTTGATCCTTTTTAAGCTTTAACAGCGAAGAGAAAGGAAAACTCCTTCTGACAAATTAGATATGAATCTTCTTACAAAATTAATTTTGTCGAGTAGTGATTGCAACTCTGTGAGATTGGTGGGAGGGATAACTTTGTCTATCGCTTCCATACTCTTCTTACCGACTTTGATTCCTCCTTTATGGACTAGAAATCCCAAAAACTCACCAGCCGAGACTCCAAAGGCACACTTGTTTGGGTTCATCCTCAAACCATGCTTCCTAGTGCACTCCAAGGTCTTCCTTAAATCGGCTAAATGTACCTTATGATTTCTAGACTTGACCACTACATCATCAATATAGATCTCCACAATTTTGTCGATCAACTCGTGGAAAATATAGTTCATGGCCCTTTGATAAGTCACACCGACATTCTTTAAACCAAAAGTCATGACGATCCACTCAAACAAACCAATATGACTAGGGCATCTGAAGGTTGTCTTTGAAATATCCTCTATTGCCATAAAGATTTGGTTATAGCCAACATTACCATCCATAAAGCTGATAACTTCATAACCAACCGCTGCATCGACAAGCAAATCGGCAACCGACATTGGGTAACCATCCATTGGAGTGGCTTTATTGAGATTTCTAAAGTCAATGCAGACCCTCATCTTTCCATTTTTCTTGTACACCGAAACTATGCTTGAAATCCACTCTGCATACCTGCATGGCCAAATGAAATTTGCTTCTAATAATCTTTCAACTTCCTTTTTCACATCGGCCAGTACCTCCTCTTTGAAAATTTTCCGAGGAGGTTGTTTGTAAGGACGATACCCGGGTTTAATCGGCAATCGATGCTCAACAATAGAACGATCCAGTTCGGGCATCTCTGTGTAATCCCAAGCAAAACAATCATTGAATTCTTTTAGAAGGTCTATCAACTTTAATCTATACTCTGGGTCTAAATTTGCACTGATATACATCGGCCTTGGCTTGACATCATCATCAATATTTATCTCTTCTAGCTTATCGGCCGATGTAAATCCACGTCCCAACTTTCCTTTGTTGCCATCAATTGGGTTCCCCATCAAAAATTGCTTTGAAAGCTGACTGCTTGGATCGGCTGTTGGTCCTTGTTGAAGACGTTCACAGGACCTTCCTCTCATACTCTTCCAGAGAAACAATCGACGTCATCATATTCCCAGTAGGTAGGCTTCGTAGCAGCAACACTTACTGAATCATCAGCATGAATGACTTCAACATCATCTCCAATCCATTGAATAGCGGTGTCGAAACTATAGGGGAATGGCTATCCTGAGCGTCCTCAGACCACGCAACTGAAGAGCGGTGCTGACCCGCTGTAGGAGTGACTAACTCCATCTTCTGAAGCTCGGCAACAACCTCTGTTGCAATCTCCTCACCAGTGGGGGACGGCTGACCAGTATTGTCACTGAATGCTGCTGAAAGATCGCGCGCAGTCAACCCAAAAGTAGTTGTCGCTGACATAGGGGTAAACCCGGTAGTGACGGGCGTGAACTGTTGAGACGGCCCTAGCAGGTCCAACCACTATGTCACCTGGTCGCCGGCGACTGGAACAGGGTGGTCTCTCCTACACCCTGAAGTCCACTCGACTATAAGGCTAGGGTGGGGGTGACTGAGGGGCCGGCGGACACCTGATTAGCGACAAAAGAACCTCTAGTCTGTTGTGGGGCCACGAAGGGGCCGACTGCCTGTAACGGGGCCACTGACAGGCCTGTGGACTAAGAGGGTTGTGTCTGACTCATCATCTGTATCTGCGGAGCTGCAGGAAACTCTAGAGGAGGTAAACCTGTCCATCGCATCATATGGGCCATGAAGGCCATGTTCTGTGCCTAAATCTGGTGAGTCTGGAGTTGTAGCTCTCTGTGACTCGAGCTGCATAGCCATCATCTAGCGCTGCATCTCGTCCTGCCTCTGCTGGACTTGGGTGACTGCTGACACAAGGAAACCCTGCTGCTCAGATATATGATCAAGTATCTTAAGGATAAGAGCATCAGGAGCAGAAGCAGTAGCGACGTCGGATCCACCAGCCTCGACGTCGTGAGCCCGTGTGGGCATAGGAGGAATGGGCTGGAAGTCTACATCTGAGCTGTCAGAAGAAGTGTCAATGGTGCCCTCAGCCTCCTGAGTCTCAAGATCATGCAACTCGTGCTGCTCAACGGCTCGAATGGCCTCATCCTGGGCCTCAACATCGTCCATATCAGTCGGTGTAGTCCTGAGTCTGACCTGACGAAGTACGCGGCTGCCAAATCAACTGTCCACTGAAGATAGGATCTTGTAATCAGGGAAGACGGTCGGTGACTGATCTAGCTCATCATGAAGACCAGGGTGAGAACCCACTAGGCGTGAAGCAATGATGAAGCTGATCTAGTGAGCATAGGGCATCTGACGCCTAGCTCGTACCCCATCTGACACAACGTCCTCAATCTCTACCACTATGAAGTCTGCCACATCGAAAGGTGTCTGAGTGACTAGAGTGCGAAGCAGGAACTGCTGAAGGTTTGTAAGCCCTTCCTTGTATCCTGTGCGAGGCAGCAGAGATCGCCGAAGAACGTCGTTCAACCGGCGAACAATAGGAAGTAGCTCTGCTAGAGTGCGGCGACTCCCTTCGCCAAATGGCGGCCTGAAGATCGGAGCTATAAACTCTGCTGAGGGGGTATTGCCACCGCGATCACAGCGTGGCAAGTGTACTCCACTATAAAACGTGTCATGTAGGCAATAATCGGACACTGTCAATCGTAGCACCTCTTGCAGCCCGGTGAGATACAATCTGTACGGACGGCCTCTGAAGGTATACTGAAGGTAGTGGTGACCCAGCTCAATCCATACCGAGGCGTAGAACTCATGCACCCAATGCTCAATGTAGTTCCTGGAATGACCAAGGAGGTCGGCGAGTCCTGGGAGGTACGTGAGGAAGGGGCGAACCTCCTCTCTAGCAATATGCACGATGCTCTCCAAGGAGCAGACTCGGTGAGGGCGGATCTGGATGCTGGTGAGGTGAGCATCCTATTAGAAGTCCTCCATAAGAGGTGTGTGCCATCCCGGTGAAGCTCTAGGATGTCGCAGATCGGGGCACCACTTCTCAAGCTCAACGAACCGAAGCTTCTTAACCTTCTTTGTTGTAATACTCCTCAGGTTGAGGTGCACAGGAGGCTTTGGAGCATGTGTAGGAGCTAGAGCATCTGCCTGTGTGGACTAAGGTGGACGGTCACCACGCTTCGGAGCCTCAGCACGAGTGGATGGCTGAGAGGGCCGAGAGCTAGTGACACGGTGGGTAGCATGATCCACAAGGGGCATAACAGAACCTCATCGGCAGGCACTGGCTGCTCTGCTGGTGCTGGTGAAGCAACTGTCTCTGTCTCTAAAGGTAGAACCCGTGGAGGGGAGCCGATACGGATTGAGCCTCGGCCACCACCTTGCTTTGCGCGGTCCGCTGCATCAGCCACGACCTTTGCCACTTCTGCCTCTGTGAGGTTACGCTTCTTCTTCTTAAGCTTCTCAACCAATTTCCTCTTTCCCTTGTCCTTAGGAGAACGAGGAGGGGGAGGAGTGTCATCACCACCAGAACCACTGACACGTGGAGCATGACCCATGACTGATCAATCAAGAATACCACTGTCAACTGCAAGAACCACTACGAGAAACTTCTGCCCAACTGACAAGAACACCAACTGACCACTGATCAACTGAACAAACACAACTGTCAGAGAGGCTTCCCAAGCCACTAGACTAAACCTTGTGATGCTTTGCCTCAATCCATACTTGCGAGCGTTGCCCCGAGTTCAACTACCACTGACTACTGCTAGAAAGATTAGATAGGGATATATAAGCATATATAAATTCTATAGATAAGAAACTGTATGGAAGCAAGCATCTGGATAAGAGATAGAATGAATACTGCCATGGTACCTTAGGTAAGAGAGCGCATCTAATCAAAGCAAATCAAACTCCTCGCTAAACTCCACAAGGATGTGTCACCAACTGCGGATTACAATTAGTGAAAACAATTTAGTGAATTGGAATTTAGTTGAGTGGACGATTGATCAACAGATTTGCAAGGGAATAACCTAGGACATTACTTGATCTATGACTCGACGAAACGCGAAATCATGGATCAAAACATACCCTAAGAGAGTGACGTAGATGATGATAGCCAAATTGAAAAATCGACGAGACAAAACGGCGAAGACCAACACCTAGGGTTTGGGCAAACCCTAGGGTGGGAGTGTCTCGGTGGCTGGCAATGGGGTAGGAAGAAGCCTTGTCTGGGTAGAGCTTGGCAGAGTGGGGAGGAGGAGGTAGCTCTGGGCAGAGTCGCCAGTGGGTGCGGTCCTGACGGCGAGTGGCGGAGCTGGGGCGTGCTGCTAGCACAGGCGGCGCTGCTGCTGGTTGGGCACGGTGGAATGGTAGAGCGGGGGAGGCGCGTGCAGGTAGGGGAGCGGCGGAGCTCCGGCGAGGGCTCACCGGCGGCGAGATGTGGTGAGGGCGTGGGCGCGGGTGAGTAGCGAAGGAGTAGGTGACGCAGTGTACGGATGGTCGTGAAAAGCAACTGCCAGCAAACAGTTAACCCACGAGGGTTAAATACAAAATTTTTGATCGTTGGACTACTTTGCATGGTCCGGTGGTCGAGTCCGACGGGTGGTCCGACGACCTTTGAGAAGATTTACTCAGGGTGTCCCCAAGCTCCGGACACTGGTCCGAAGCTCAGCGTCAGACTATCGGAGGTAGTTCGGAGGTCGATGACTGGCACTGTGAAGAGCTGACCCATGCACCAGACACTTGAACTATGGTCCGGTGGTCTGAAACTGAGGTGGTCCGATGGTTTGTCCAGGAATTTGTCAAAGTAGTACAGAGAGGACCCATGCTCCATACACTAGTCTGGAGGTGGGCATCGGACTAAGGAAGGTGGTCCGACAGCTGACTTGGTTAAGATTTTTGGGAACAGTAAGGAACCAGGCTCTGGACTCTGGTCTAGAGGATAGCGTCGGACTAAGCGAAGTTGTCCGGAGGGTAGTCCGGAGCTTATTTTGCTTTGAATTTTTTTGTTTTTCTCTCTAGTCTTTCTCTTAGCCAAGCACCAACACAAAAGAGAAGAAAGAAACACTTATTGGCCTTGGCATAAGAACCATCTCTCAAACCCTCAATTTTACAAATAGTTTGCCATAGGCTAGAATTAGTTTTCATATCAAAATAGATCGAGAAAGCTCAAGGATCACCATAGGGGCACAAGAGGGGTATTAGTAACAACTAGAGCTTTGAATGCTCCACCTAAGTGATGAACCTAGAGGATGATCAAACTTGACTGAAAAGAAAGCAAGAAGCAACACACATGCATATGCTATGCAATACGGAATTTGAATCTAGGTTGCTTGCAAGTTTAAACCGCGGTTAAGCTTTGTCACACGCTTTGAGGACGGTTATCTCAACCGCGTTAGCCAAGCCTATGTGCATTACTAAATTAAACATATTATATTACATATGAATGCATGATGGTTCACACGAGCTCATTTTTAGTGAAGTTTGAATGATCAAGCACATTTAACTCGCTTCGCAACCTACAAAAGGTTGTTTCATTGAGTGGTTTAGTGAAGATATCCGCCAATTGCTCTTCGCTCTTAACTCCAACTAGTGTGATGTCTTTCCTAGCCACATGATCTCTAAGAAAGTGATGGCGAATATCTATGTGCTTGGTGCAAGAGTGTTGAACCGGGTTGTTAGCAAGCTTTACGACGCTTTCATTATCACACAAGAGTGGAACTTCTTTTAAAACAACACCGTAATCACGAAGTGTTTGGGTCATGTATAAGATTTGTGCACAACTTTCTCCCATAGCTATGTATTCCGCCTCGGCGGTAGACAATGCCACACTATTTTGCTTCTTAGAGGACTAAGAAACAAGTGATCTTCCTAGCATGTGGCACCCGCCGGAGGTACTCTTCCTATCAACCTTACACCTAGCATAATCCAAATCAGAATAGCCAACAAGTTGGAAGGGTGCTCCTTTGGGATACCAAAGACCCATGCTAGGGTGTGCCTTAAGTGCCTAAGGATTCTTTTAACCGCACATAGATGCGACTCCTTAGGGATTGCTTGAAACCTAGCACACATACACACACTAAACATGATATCCGGTCTAGATACGGTGAGGTAAAGTAAGCTACCGATCATCGAACGATAGAGAATTTGATCAATTGGTTTACCTCCCTCATCAAGGTCGAGATGTCCTTTAGTAGGCATGGGGGTCTTGATTGGCTTGCAATCCTCCATCTTGAACTTCTTGAGTAGATCATGAGTGTACTTCTCTTGAGAGATGAAGGTTCCTTCTCTCATTTGCTTCACTTGGAAGCCAAGGAAGAAGGTTAGCACGCCAATCATTGACATCTCGAATTCCTTCGACATCAAGTCACCAAACTCTTTGCAATGATCTTGGTTTGTTGACCCAAATATAATATCATCGACATATACTTGGCAAACAAAGATCTCTCCATTAAGCTTCTTGGTGAATAGTGTGGTATCCACTATCCCGATCTTGAAGCCCTTCTTGAGTAGGAAGTCCCTTAGCCTCTCATACCAAGCCCTTGGAGTTTGCTTCAATCCGTAGAGTGCCTTGGACAACCTATACACAAGATTAGGCAAGTTTGGGTCTTCAAACCTGGGAGGTTGTGAGACATAAACAAGTTCATTGATGAAACCATTTAATAAGGCGTTGTTCACATCCATTTGAAAGAGTTTTATTTTGTGATGTGAAGCATATGCCAAAAGGATACGGATGGCTTCAAATCTTGCAACTGGTGCAAAGGCCTCCCCAAAATCTAAGCCTTCAACTTGGGAGAACCCCTTCGCTACCAATCTTGCCTTGTTCCTCACAACCACGCCTTGATCATCTTGCTTGTTTCTAAACACCCACTTGGTGCCAATGACCCTTGCATCCTTTGGCTTTTCTTCAAGTATCCACACTTGGTTCCGGGTGAAATTGTTAAGCTCTTCATGCATGGCGTTCACCCAATCCGGATCCGCAAGTGCGTTCTCAACACTAGTAGGCTCAACAAAAGACACAAAGGAGTGATGCTCAACATAAGATGCAAGTCTAGAGCGAGTCATAACTGTAACACCCTAGTGTTAAGCATTGCATAATCCACATGATCATTGCAAATCATTCATTGCATAAGCATCATTATGAAGCATCATGGCATCTCATTTTGAAACCAAGTTTAAGTTAACTTTGCTTAAGAATGTTGAAGTAAGATGAAATTATAAAAATGATTGGTGATTGTATTAAGTCTTAAAAACACCACACATATTTAATCTTGCTTTTTAACCCTAGGTTTAATACCAGCAATAAAAGTTTAAACGTCATTTTGAAAATCAGATAATTGATTAAAAGAAAGGATTCAAATTGGTTTTAAATCCTAATTCAAAAACTATAAAGAATTTGGCCTTGACTTCTCAAGCAAAAAGTTAGTTTAAAATCTTATGAACAACTTTGGTATTCACACCAAAGCTTGGTTTTGAATTTTTAAACCTGTTTAAAAAGGAAACAAATCAAAACAAAATGAAAATAGAAAAGAAAAAGAAAAGGGAATTCTTACCTTACTAGGCTGGCGCCAACGAAGCGGCCTAGCAGAGCAAGCCGGCCCGGCCTGCCCCGCATGCCTGCTTCATTTCCCGCCCGCGCCTCACGTGCGCCGCGCATGCGCCCGACCGCGCACAGGCGCCGCTCGCCACGTGGACTTCATGCCCGCCGCTGCTAACCGCGTGGCCGTCGAGCTCTGGCCGAGCCGCGCCTACACCCAAAGCGGACGCGCCCCAGCTCTCCCTCCCTCCATTTTGTCCCCTATCGAGTGCCTCTCGCTCTCACCTCGCCTCGCCCTCACTCCCGCACGCGTGCCAGACCGCGCCGCCGTCGTGACGCCGAGCGGCATCACCGCCGTTCTGGCCGCCTCGTAGTGCCGCCGTCCTCTCCATCTCCACTGCAGCTCCGCCTCGCCTCCCCGATCCCGCAACGACGCCCGGTAAGCCTTCGTAAGACCCCTCCGTGCCCTCCGCGTGAGCCAGAGCACCGCGCCGGCTCCGCCATGCGCCTCTCCGTGCACCGCAACCCTCTAGCCACCCTTGGCCCGCGTTAGCGCGAGCGCCATGCTCGACGTAGCACCGCGAAGCCGTAGCCCCGCTTAATCGAAGCCGACGTGGCCTGAATCGGCCAGGCGCCGTGTGACCGCGCCGCCGCTCCGCCATGGATGCCGGCGAGCTTCACTTCGGCCACCATCACGCGCGATTAGGGTTGCGCTGGGTTCATCTTGCGTAGCCGTGTCCGTAGGGCCAAACCGCACCGCCGGAGACCTCGCCGTCGGCAAGATATCGCCGGTGAAAGCTTCGCCTCCGCCCTGTGTCACCGACGCGTGGGGTCCCTTCGCGCGGGCCCCCACTGTCAGGCGCATGTTCCCTTTTGGTACTGGGCCGCCGCGGCCGAATGGGCCTGAACGGCCTGTTGGACCGAAAGGGATAAGCCTTTTTTCCATTTTTAGAAATTGCGAAAAAGCTTGTAAAAATCATATCTCACTGGATAATGATCTAAAAATCATGAAATTAATTGTGAGTACTTGTTATAGGCAGATCTACCCTGGAAAAATATTGCATGTGTGTTTAGTAGTACTTTTCTGTGTAGGATTAAATAAATCCTGAAAATGATTAAAACTGCATAAATCAATTAATCTATTTTAGGTAAGTGCTAAAAATGTGGTTCCTATTCCAGTAAGTCTTAAATGGTTGTTAAAATCTAGGAAAATTATAACTTGAGTAGTTTCTGTTGAAAAATAATTATTTAGCATTTAAAATGTGTTTTGGCTGTAATCTTGTAAGATTTTTAGTAAATAGGTTTATGGATGAAAAGAGTTGTCACTTTATGTGTAGCCTTTCAGTAAGGTGTAGTAACTGGGAAAAATATTAGTTTGGATAATGCATCACTTTCACAGTACTAAGTATTTTTAGCTATTAATTAGATTTAAACTTGTTAATTTTGTGCAGAATAAAGAACTGTTTGTTTTAACTTGGAAAAATTGGAGTATGCTAGCTTGCCTCTGGGTAACCTACTGTAATTTTTGTAGAATTTAATAAACTGTTTTCGTAGGGTGTGTAGTTCTGTGCTAATTTTCTAGTTAACTAGATTGCTTCTAAGAAAGGTTAGTTAGTTAATTAAGCTTTGGTGTATCTTTGAAGCACTAATTAACCAGCTAAGTTACTAATATGAAACTGCACCCTACTGCTAGTATTAGTCTCTTGTGTGAGAAGTTGATTTTCTTATTTACAATTATAATAAAGAACTACAAGCGAAGAGATTTGCACCTACACGGAAAACACTAAAGAAACGAACATCATGAGCATATCACATTTTAGCATATTCATTGTCTTGCATGGGTTAATAATATACCTTGTCTCATACCATTTGCATATACGCATCATAAAGGATCATAGGAGGAAGCACAGTACGACCTTCCCCAGGAGCAGGACGAAGCCAGTCAGCACGGAGCCAACGAAGGGCACGTGAACGAGGAACCAGAAGAGGAACTCCAGGAGTGTCCCGATCACTAGCCTAGCTCTTTCGAGAAAGGAAAGCCCTGGTGCATCTTAACCATATTTTATGGTATCCAATTTACTATGTTCTATATATACTTGTTGCATTAAGTATAGGAGTTGGGTGAACCTAATTATTGCATATTACCCTCCTTGCTTTTGATATCCTTATATATTTGTTAACCTGTTAGCATAGTAAAGATAGATGCTTAGCCCTACTAATTAAATATGGCTCCCCTAGTAACACAAGTCATGTATTGCTCTACGTGGCGAAACCGGGGTATGAAAAATATCATAATATGGAAAGGCAACCAGGAAGGTTGATAAATTGTCCGGCCGTAGGATACCAGCAACATCTAGGAGAGCTGTGCGCCCTAGGTTGGTACTTTACGGACGTCTCCGCTTTTGCGGGCCGATCGGGTGGTGTCCCTCTTGTCATGTTGAATGCATGCCTCAACCCTTAGCTGGCAATATAACTCGTTCGAGCCGTGAAACCTACCTACTGGCCGAACCAAGGATGAACCTAACCGCAATCAGGTGCGGGGTGACGAGGACGCGGAGTGTAAGGCTGAGGCCTGGCTAGCTGATCCCTAGTCAGGAGGGACCGGGTGTCGGGTGGTCCTCGGTTTTGTTGGGGGTTAGAGGTCGTTCTTGGTTAAGGTAGAATAGGCGACTTCCGTGCCCCCGTTCAAGGGCTGTGAAGTTTGGGTGAGGAATAAAACCTCCAGCTGGATAGGAATTCGATTCGAATCACGGTCTCTCCCCGTAGTGAGAACTTGACAATTGCTACACTGGCGTGAGAACAATTAATTACTTGAATGATTCCGATGAAATGATATGATGAGACTAGAAGGGCAAACTGGTCATACTATGCTTGATCAAGTGTATTGCTTAGTACAGGTGCTTACTTAGAAGGCAGGTAATACTACTAAAAATTGGCTTTGTAACCACAAGTAGTATTGCATAGGTGTTATTCCGCAAAAGAGAGTTCACTCCTCCACTACCTCAAAAGCCTGCATTATCCTTGGTGTCTTTATTTTAGTTTAAGACGGGTAAGTCTTGCTGAGTACACTCGAGTACTCAGGGCTCTGTTCCCAATGTTGTTGCAGATGGATTGATGTACTACATGTACTGCATCAACTGTCTCTACCCTGCTATGGGCGACAACTAGGACCATGGGCGATGGTCACTTCTGAAGTCTCAACTATGCTTTTGTGGGAAACGAGTTATTACTTGCACTGCAATGAACTAAGTGTGTGTGAGTTGGTTTCAAAACTATTTCCGTTGCAAGAGATTTCGTTCTCTAATAACTTTTTAAATTCGTACTCTGATGTATTCGTATTTGAACTTTATGTAACGTATGAATGGTCGGTTGAACTAAAGTAATTCTCGACTAAGATTGAGCAAGGTATGAAATTCGTCATGGTTTCACGGACTACCGGGGTTATGGAAGCCTAAGGACGAAAATTTATCGCATTGGCGGTGGGTTTTTGGACTTAAGTTTTTGTAATTTGGGCGGTTCTGTTACAGCTGGTATCAGAGCCTTAGTTCAACGGTTACTGTTCATATGGGTATTTAAAAATACTATTTTAACTAAATTAAGAGTGTGCCAGTAGTCGTGTCTCTTACGCCCAATAGGATCTAGGTGGCTTATCTAAGTACTGACTTGGGGGTTGTGCATCATATTTCTATTTACTTGTCCATATAGGTTGAAATTGTATGGGTGTCATTCACTTGAGTGGTAATGTATGGATCAGAATTCCGCTACGCCTTGGTAAGTGGGAGTTGTGAGAGCATGGTCGGATACACTGCCGATACTAGGGGAATGCTTATATGATGCTGGACCATGATCGCGTTTACACATGTTCATGAGAAAGTATCCTTGTGTGGGAGTGTCGTCTGTGATGACAATTCCGTCATTAGGATGAAGAACTGTCTATAGGTGCTTCATATGTATACTTGAGGGTGTATATATGGGAGCACTGGATTTACAATTTTCAATGCATTTATTCATACTATGAGGGATGGGCTGAAATGAATTTTCTGCAGGTACATAAAAGCGCTTTCGATTAGTACGTGTAGTTACGAATATATGAGAGGACGATGTATGCCACTGTATGATATCTTACTCCTTTACTCTTCTATGTGAGGACGTACTTTACGTGCATGCATCATGTTATATCATCATGTCATTCATTTCACTACTTTCCTCGCAAGTTAAAAATTGTTGCTTAAATTATTTGAGTATAAAAAAATTGATTCTTTCAAACTCCATCTTGTACCTTTGCTGGAGATGGCCCGTACCAAGTCCACTGCCTATAAGTCCACTGGAGGCAGAGTCCCTCGCCACCAGCTTGCCACCAAGACTCAGCGCCTCAAGAGCAAGTTTCTGAAGAAGTTTGGCATGCCCACTCTTCTCTGGAGGGTCCTGAGTGCAGCAGGCTACCCAGAGGAGAAGGCCCCTCGCTACTACTGGAGCCAAGAGTGCCACGAAGACGGTGCCTTTGTCTTCGTGGAGGCTATCGTTCCACCTGGCGTTGGAGAGCTACGCCTCGGGGGATGGATGTTTGGAGGCAAGGGAAGGACGCCTTGGGAGGGTGCCTGCAGTGCAGCCTACAAGGTCCTCTTGAGCATCTTGCAGACAACTCCAGAGGTGATGGCTCGTGTCCTGCCAGGGGTGTTTCCTAGTGGCAACCCTCACACCACTGTGTGGGAGCAGCCCAAGGGAACTGCTTTGACAGGAGGCCCAGAGGAGTGCCAGAGCAGCAGTGGCCCTGCCATGAGTGCCATGTTCGCCATGATGACAGCCTATGATGGGTTGGATTTTGGCTTTGCTCGCATGGAGGACAGCTACCGTGGTGCTTGTGCAGACAGGCGTGAGGTTCGTCGTGAGTGCGAGTTGGATATAGAGAATCTTTAGAAGAAGCTGGAACAGTTGAAGCTACAGAAGACCAAGCTAGAGCATGACAAGGAAGTGTTGGCTCAGGATCTCTCCGTGGTCAGGAATCAGAGAGAGCAGGCCTATGCAGCTGTTCATAGCAGTGAACTGATGCTTGCTCGCACAGTGATAGAGAGGAACGCTGCTTGGAATGTAGAGGACCGTCTCTAGGCCCAGCTGAACGTCGCCTACGCCTACAAATGACGCGTTGCACGAGCAAGTGCACCAGTTGCAGTACCAGCTTCACCCACCTCTAGGGGCAGCTGAGGGGGACAACACCGCGACGTCCGAGGTGGACAGTTACCATGAGTCACGCGCTTAGGTGCCTGGAGGCCAGTGCTAGTTAGCCTTTTGTTGCTTTTGTACCATGGTTGCCTGTAACCATGTGTTGATGGATGGGATGTAAGCGTAACTTGATAACGCTCCATACTAAAGTCCAGTGTATGTATGCTGGCAAACTTGACATGCAGTGGTGTGCTATGTGTAGTTATCCTATTGTTTAACGTAACGTGGTGATTGTGGTTGAATCCTTGTGCCTCTACTTTATTGAGTGGATTGTATTTTTCGCCATTTAATTTAGTATGGCATAACTATGCGTCACCTACAACTCCTACCCCGTTGCGGTATACTAACTTGATACTATCACAATGCAGATGCCGGAAACTCGCCGTTCCGTAGCTAGTGGTTCCCGGAATGGTGGCGCGGATCCACCGCCACCACCGCCGCCACCTCTGCCTCGCAACATGACTGCTGATGAGTTCTTTGCCCAGTTATTGGGAAGTCAACGCAACATTGAGAACCTGTAGCTCAATTTGGAGGCAGTGTTGTGCAACATAGCAGATAATACACGTAGAGGTCGCGGAGATGGGGCTCCTAAGGGAAATCAGTACAGTACCTTCAAGGAATTCATGGACACTAAACCGCCCGTGTTCAAAGAGACAACTGAGCCGTTAGAAGCAGATGAGTGGATTAACACGATGGAACAAAAGTTTCATCACCTACGTTTGTTAGAAACCCTGAAGGCGGAATATGCAGCCCACCTGCTAGAAGGTCCGGCTGGTATCTGGTGGACTCATCACCGTGCTACCTATCGTGAAGGCGAGCAGATTACTTGGGCTCATTTTACCACCGTTTTTCGTGGTAACTACATACCACCAGGGCTTATGGCTATGAAGGTGGGAGAGTTCATGAAGCTGAGACAAGGGACCAAAACCTTGACTGAATACCTGCACGCTTTCAACAACCTATCGCGCTATGCCACTGAGTTTGTTGACACCGAGAGCAACAAGATTGCTAGCTTCAAGAGGGGTCTTAACCCGAAGATGCTAAAGACAGTGGGCACATCCTCCAGGACTGTGTTCAACAACTTTGTCAGTGACTGCTTAACTCAAGAGAACCATAATAACCTGTACATGGCATCCAAGAGCAGGAAGAGAGCTTTTGAAGCAGGTGCTTCTCAAGCCCGGACCCAGTTTATCAACCGTCCGCAATATCGTCCCCCTGCACCTAGAGCAAGGTTCAGACCACCGCAGCACAAGCAACAGAATGCTCCAGGACCTTAGAGGAATGTTAAGCCATACAAGGTGGTTGTTGACACAAAAGGTGGCACAAAGGGGTAAACCGCGAGCGCATGGCTGTCAAGGTAGCTTTCACCCAAGAGTATTCCTAGGGTATCGAATCCACGGGGAACGTGAAGTGTACTTAACAAAGAACTAAGTTCGTCCTATGATGACACAAGGGGTTTATGATAGGTTGGGTAGAGAGGATCTCTATGGTTATGAAACTAGCAAGGTAAGGTAAGATACAAAGGTTGTTCACTTCGGGCCACTAGGCCGCTTAGCAACAGAAAGGGATGAGAAGGGTGCTAAACCGCCTAGCACAAGAAGGCCTACGTTTTAAGAACTTGGCCGAACGTGGTGGGATCAAAGCCTAGATAGGTCTGTCACCCCTATTAGGTACCACAAACAAACCGTTCGACAAGCCGCAGACACAGGTAAGCGTATAGCCTAGACACCATGTCTACACTATATCTTACTACTCTAATCTGGATCCCGGTGAAATTGATTAGAGCACCGGTTTAAGGGCGGTGAACCAATGAACATCTAAAGTAATTACATTACCAGAACTAAAGATCAATTACCATAAAAGAATCTCAAATGCAGACTTACAAGAGAGAAGACCGCATCCGCTGAGGTACAGCTTGGAGAAGACTCCGGACAGGCCCGGCTCTCCTCTAGACTCTCCTCACTCTCTCCCTATTTTCTATGCTACTACTAGAGTAGGGCTTCACCTATGTGTAGAGAGAGTAGCTCCTCCTTGGTGTATTGAATGAGAGGGAATGAGGGGGTATTTATAGTGGAGAGGTGGAGTAGGGGCTACTCCACCGCCATGTCATCGATCCAGGGACCTTCAATCCTCCTCCCTTGGATCAAACCGTCATACAACTGCCTAGGATGGATGGCTTGGATTTCCAACATGTGTAACTTGATATGGCGGTTGAGGGGGGACCCAACCGACCTAGGAGGGTGGTCGGCCGACCCCCCCCTTTGGCCAGTGGGCCATCCCCTGGCCTTGTGGGTGTGGTCCCACTAGTCAGGGACTGAGTGGGACCTAGGTGGGCCCAGAGGGTGGTCGGCCGACCCCCCCTAGGAGTCCCTGGCCCACCTTGTCCATCCTGGTGTTGGTCCCACCTGCCATGCGTAGTGGTTGTTCATTCTGAAGTGTTTTTGCTTTTTGATCTCTTTGGTGTGGGCCCATGGATCCATGTGAAGTTGATCCATTGGTGGAGGATCACTTGGGAGTGCTTTCTTGGATCATGGCCAGCGTGGGAGAGAGGAGTGGCGACAAGTCACCTTGGGGGGGGTCGGCCGACCCCCCTATGACATGTGGACCACTACCAATCTTCTAGAAGCATGGCCCACATGTCATGGAGTGGCTAGAGATCTTGGTTGATGCCATTGATAGGTCGGCCGACCTACATAAGGGGGCTAGTGACCCCCTTACTATGACAAGTGGGCCCTCCTACCATGTGGATGCTTGGGATGGATGGTGGGCCCCATAGGGTGGTCGGCCGACCCCCCTATGTGGGTCCCACTAGCTCATTTCTCTCCATTTCTTATAGTCCTGCAAGAAATACTCCATGGACATGTGGAACTATTTATTTGATAAAAATCATTATGTCTTTACTTGCTAGCTCCTGGAAAAGGTATTTTGTTGACGATTTTGATGGTATAAAAACATGGTGAAATTACCGTCAACAAGATCCCCACACTTAATTCTTTGTCCATCCTCGAGTAAAGGTTAAAAGCTAACATGACTATAACATCATTAAGGCATATAGCAGGCATAAAGTTTCCTTCAAGACATTTCTTATACAAGTGGGATATGTGGCATTGTCTAACATATATCCTTTAGAAGTTGAAGAATGGAATAGTTCTTGAAGCAAAGTCATCTTCCCAAATCATATTTTAGTACTTGGAGTTTTTGATAAGTTTTTCAAAAGAAAGCACATAAGTCTACTTACTCCTCATATAGCACTCTAGATCACTCAAAAGGTATATGATTCCTTACTAAGGCATAGTATGAGGTTGCCTTATTTTTATCTTCCTACTTCTAAATGGCTTATGTGGAGCTTAGGTAGGGATAAAGAATGTAGCAAACTTACCTTGCTTATATTGTAAAGTCAAATTTCGGATCCAAGGAGAGAAGTGTCATACTCTTAGATCAAGTTGTGCAAGTGTGTGAAACATGGCAAATGATCAATACTCCTTTGTTTGATATGGTCTCTCTTTCTAACTTATTGTTTTGAGACATATCTATCTTTTTCTTCCTTTTTTATGAGCTTTGATTTGCTCATTATTTATATATTTTTTTCTAAGACTTGGGACCTTCATAGAGAGAACTTTCTATTAGAACATGGAGCATGAACTATGTGGAAAAATGTAGGCATGTTGTTGCGTACTTCCAGTGTAGAAGCAGCATATATATGTGGCGTGTACGTGATCTTGATCTTGGGAGCATGAAAAGTCTCTCAACAAGGGTCACAAAACTTGACAAAACTAAACACAAAGTAAGTAGCTTATGTAGAAAGCTTACATCATGAAAGAGCATATATGGCTGTGGTAGGAATTTTCTCACTATAGAGGAGTAGTGACATTATGGTTTTATGACATTTTCAAAAATTAATCTCCAAGCACTTTAAATAGATAGGGTATGAATTATGAGCCAAGAACTATATCACATTAATCAACAACTTAGTCAATATGATTTTCCTATCAAGATATTTTTCCCACTAGCATAAGCAAAAGCAAGAACTCATCTTTATGATGCTTTTACCCCTTGAATTTCATAGATCATGTCACTTTTCAAAATTTTATTTTCAGCTGCGGGTCTTCTTATTTTATTCAATATTAAAAGGGAAAAAAACTAAAGAAAAGAAATGAGTTAAAAGAAGAAGATTGGCAAACCAGTCAGGAAGCAGGTTGACAACGTGTGGATGCTGACTGGTGGGTCCAGGGATCCAGAGTGGGGTCGACCGACCCCATTTTGGTGCCTCTGGCCATCTTGGTGCCCGCACATGTGAAGGTTGGGGTCGGCGGACCACACTTCGTTGAAGGTGTACCTGACTTTTTTTCATAGAAAACCAATGTGAAAACACAAAGGACTCTACTGGTGGGACACACCAGCGAGTCAAAATTTATTTGAATGGAGCAAGATATCGAATAGTATCGGAAGGAAAAATATGATTAAGCAAAAGAGATACAAGGCATAAGAATAAGGGGCTAGACAAGTTTTAAGTTAGATCATGGAAAGGTTTGAATTCAATCATGTCTATTTCCTCATCAAGTTTATCAGGTTCAAGGAATACTTTTAATCATTGGCCATTTACCTTAAAGATCTTACCTTCATCATCTTGAAGTGTAATAGCTCCATGAGGCGAGGTGTCGATGACTTGAAATGGCCCTTCCCATTTGCTTCGAAGTTTTCCATGTCCAAATAACCTGACTCTTGAGTTGAACATGAGTACCTTGTCTCCTAGCTTGAACTCCTTTTTCTTTATCCTTTTGTCATGCCATCTCTTTGTTCTTTCCTTGTAGATTTGGGCATTGTGGTATGCTTTCTCCCTCCATTCTTCTAATTCTGAAATTTGCATTTTTCTATGCCTTCCTGCAGCTTGTAGATCCATATTCCAATTCTTTATGGCCCAATGTGCTCGAAACTCCAACTCGACTGGGAGGTGGCAAGTCTTCCCATATACTATTTGGTATGGTGACATGCCAATGGGTGTCTTGAATGCTGTCCTGTATGCCCATAGTGCATCAGGTAGCTTGTCCCTCCATCTTTTCCCCATCTCATCTACTGTCTTCTTCAGTATGTTCTTGATTTGTTTGTTGGATGTTTATGCTTGTCCACTTGTTTGGGGATGGTATAGAGTTGCAACATTGTGTCGAATGCCTTGCTCTTCTAGGAAGCGTCGAAAACCCCCTTCAATGAAGTGGGAGCCCCCGTCACTTATCACCAGCCTTGGGGTTCCAAATCATGGAAAGATGGTTTCTTCAAACATCTTTATTGAGCTTTTGGCATCTACTGCTTTGCATGGCATTGCTTCAACCCACTTGGACACATAGTCCACAGGCACTAGGATGTACTCACATCCACGGGACTTGGGAAAAGGTCCCATGAAGTCAATACCCCATACGTCAAAAAGCTCCACTTGAAGGTTGTTTGTCAGTGGCATTGCATCTCGAGCATTGATGTTCCCATGCTTCTGGCACCTCACACATCTCTTGATGAAATTCTTTGTATCCTCATACATGGTTGGCCAGAAGAAACCACTTTGCCAAATCTTTGGATGGGTTCTAAATGCTCCATAGTGCCCTCCGTATAGTGCAGCATGACACCTCTCGATGATCTTGATTGAATATACTTCAGGGACACATTTCCTTAACAGACCATCATTGCAGACTCTATACAGGTAAGGCTCATCCCAGAGATGTACTCGACTTTCTTGTATGAGCTTTTTCTTGTTTGCTCCTGGTGGTACATGTCCTGCAACCATAAAGTTCACAATACTCGCGTACCATGGGCTGGAGTCTGTGATCTTGAGGAGCATGTTGTCCCTTAGGAAGTAATTGATCGGCAGGTCCTGTGCATCTTGGAATTGCATTCTGGACAAGTGATCGGCTACAGAATTTTCTACTCCTTTTTTATCTTTTATTTCCAAATCAAATTCTTGGAGTAGCAAGACCCATCTTATTAAACGTGGTTTAGCATCTTTCTTAGTGAGCAAGTATTTTAAAGCAGCATGATCGGTATAAATAATAACTTTTGCTCCAACTAAGTAAGATCTAAACTTGTCAACAGCAAACACAACAGCAAGAAGCTCTTTTTCAGTTGTTGCATAATTAAGTTGAGCTCCTGCCAAAGTTTTGCTAGCATATGAAATTGCATGATGCTTTTTATCTTTTGTTTGGCCAAGAACGGCACCAACAACATAATCACTTGCATCACACATTATTTCAAAAGGGCGTGTCCAATCAGGGGGTTGGATGATTGGAGCAGAGACAAGTGCTTTCTTGAGAATATAAAACGCATTTAAGCACTCATCATTGAATTCAAAGGGTGCATCTTTAGCAAGCAGGTTTGTTAAAGGCCGAGCAATTTAAGAGAAATCTTTAATGAAGCGCCTATAAAAACCAGCATGCCCAAGAAAACTTCTAACACCCTTGACATTCGTGGGAGGTGGAAGTTTCTCTATGACTTCTATCTTAGCTCTGTCCACCTCGATCCCACGCTCGGACACTATGTCCTAGCACTATGCCTTCCTGAACCATGAAATGGCATTTTTGCCAGTTCAGGACTAAGTGCTTTTCCCCACATCTTTGTAAGACCTTGTCCAAATTCTCAAGACAATCATCAAAGGTTTTTCCATAGATAGAGAAATCATCCATGAAAACCTCCATGATTTGTTCCATCATATCAGAGAAAATGGACATCATGCACCTTTGGAAAGAAGCAGGAGCATTGCATAAGCCGAAAGACATACGGCGATATGCATATGTCCCATAAGGGCATGTGAAGGTGGTCTTACTTTGATCGTCGGGATGGATGGGAATTTGATGATAGCCCGAGTAACCATCAAGGAAACAGAAGAAAGAATGTTTTGCTAACCGTTCCAACATTTCATCAATGAAGGGTAACGGAAAGTGATCTTTATTTGTAGCCTTATTGAGTTTTCGGTAATCTATGCACATCCTCCAACCCGTGATGGTTCGTTGAGGGATCAATTCATTTTTCTCGTTTTTCACGACTGTCATTCCTCCCTTCTTAGGTACTACATGCATGGGGCTAACCCACTCACTATGAGGAACAGAGTAGATTATGCCCGCATGTAAGAGTTTCAAGACCTCTTTCTTCACAACCTCTCTCATCGCGTTGTTAAGCCTCCTTTGAGGCTCCCTAGATGGTATGGATTCATGATCGGTAGGGATGCGATGTGTGCAAAGAGCAGGGCTAATCCCTATGAGATATTGAAGGGAGTAGCCTAAGACGGATCGATGTTTCTCTAGAACGGTGATGAGTTTAAGGGTCTCTACCGAAGAAAATTTGTCACTTATGATCACGGGGAATTCTCTATCACCATTGAGGAAATCATACTTGAGGCCAGAAGGAAGGGGCTTGAGCTCGATGGGAGGTTTAGGTGGTGGTTCAGATTCCTTCAAATCTATAGGTTCATCCAAGTTGTCTTCTTCTTGGATGAAATGTTGAGCATCATCTTCAAGATTTGGTTCGAAAGCATCTAGAAGAGAGGTTGCCATCACTTCCTCCATCGGCTGACACTCGGGATTCGATTCTACCTTTGAATTGGTAGATCGAGTTAAGGGAACCGAAAGGTTCACTCCTTTCCCGAGGTTAACATCAAGGCTCCCCGAATGTTTACTTTCTTGTAAAAGCTTTTCAAGGGGGTGCCCGATCAAAAGATCAAACTCTGAGATCTCAAAGATATAGAAGTTCAAGAGAATCTTGATTTTGTTGATTGTGATTGGGACCATGCGTGCAATCCCATGACTCTTTACGACTTCTCCAGACGGAGTCTAGAGGAGTTTGTTGCTTGGAGTCAAAGGTTCATTGCCCGTGAAGAGAGCATATGCTACAGAATCAGACATGATGCTCACTCCGACAGTGGGATTATAAAGAGAATCTAATGCAACACTTTTCATGAAACAACGAATGGTTGTGGAGGGAGAAATAATCCAAATTACTTCAGATGAAATTTCAGCCTCCTTAAGCCATTCATTGCTCGTGATGGATGTGAGCTGTTAGATCGTTTCCTTTAGATGATTTGGAGAATCAAGGTTTAGAGCAGAAGATCCAGAAGATCTCTTTTGCATGGGGAAATTTGAGGTGTTTTCAAAATCGGAATCAGAGAAAAGATCATCCTTGATTTTGAAAGGGAAATTCAAAGGTTGAATTTCTTCTTCCTTTGGAGGATTTGGACTTTGGGGTATTTTTGGCTCAGGATTGATAGATAAATTTTGGGATTGGATTGGTGGTGATTCAGCTATCAAGACTTCTTCTTCTTCTTTGGGGGCTGCTTCCTCTTCTTCCTCAGGGAGTTCGTCATGAACGCCAGTGTCAGGGGTGTTTTCAAGGATTTTGTCAAGAATAGACCTTGCTTCACTAGCAGATAAATGAAGGAAAGCTCCTCTAGAGGCTATATCAAGGAATTGTGTAGAATCCTTGCTAAGACCAAGATAGAAGCGTTGTAAGAGCACAAGTTCGGGTATAGCAAGATCAGGGCCTGAAGAGATAAGATCTGTAAAACGGACCCATGATGCACCTAGAGTCTCCTTATCTTTTTGCTTAAAAGTTAGGACCTCCATTCGAAGATGAACGACTCTAGAGACAGGGAAGAAGGCTAAGCAGAATTTGGCTAGAAGGGTCTCCCAGTCTCCTTGTAAACTCCCTACGTGTCGAGCATACCAATGTTTAGCTACTCCCATCAAAGAGAATGGAAATAGCTTCCATTTCAAAGTATCTCGTGTCATGCCTTGAATATGAAGACATGAGCACAATTGCTCGAACTCATGTAAGTGGACGTAGGGGTTTTCATCTTCTTCCCCAGAAAAAGGTTGTGCCTGAACCATCGCTATGAAAGCAGGGCGAAGCTCATAGCGAACAGCTAAAATGGCTTTAGATGATTTAGGTGACTCCAAACTAGCACCCTTTGGAGCACCATATCGAAAGAGGGGTGTTTGATCCATGATATGAATGATAAAAATAAAAGATAAACAGGCAACTTGATTCTATGTTAAGAACAGCTACCGTTCCCCGGCAACGACGCCAGAAAGCTTGTTGACACAAAAGGTGGCACAAAGGGGTAAACCGCAATTGCACGGCTATCAAGGTAGCTTTCACCCAAGAGTATTCCTAGGGTATCGAATCCACGAGTAACGTGAAGTGTACTTAACAAAGAACTAAGTTCGTCCTATGATGACACAAGGGGTTTATGATAGGTTGGGTAGAGGATCTCTATGGTTATGAAACTAGAAAGGTAAGGTAAGATACAAAGGTTGTTCACTTCGGGTCACTAGGCCGCTTAGCAACAGAAAGGGATGAGAAGGGTGCTAAACCGCCTAGCACAAGAAGGCCTACGTCTTAAGAATTTGGCCGAACGTGGTGGGATCAAAGCCTAGATAGGTCTATCACCCCTACTAGGTACCACAAACAAACCGTTGGACAAGCCGCAGACACAAGTAAGCGTATAGCCTAGACACCAAGTCTACACTATATCTTACTACTCTAATCCGGATCCCGGTGAAATTGATTAGAGCACCGGTTTAAGGGCGGTGAACCAATGAACAACTAAAGTAATTACTTTACCAGAACTAAAGATCAATTACCATAAAAGAATCTCAAATGCAGACTTACAAGAGAGAAGACCGCATCCGCTAAGGTACAGCTTGGAGAAGACTCCGGACAGGCCCGGCTCTCCTCCAGACTCTCCTCACTCTCTCCCTATTTTCTATGCTACTACTAGAGTAGGGCTTTGCCTATGTGTACAGAGAGTAGCTCCTCCTTGGTGTATTGAATGAGAGGGAGTGAGGGGGTATTTATAGTGGAGAGGTGGAGTAGGGGCTACTCCACCGCCACGTCATCGATCCAGGGACCTTCAATCCTCCTCCATTGGATCAAACCGTCATACAACCACATAGGATGGATGGCTTGGATTTCCAACATGTGTAACTTGATATGGCGGTTGAGGGGGACCCAACCGACCAACGGGGGTGGTCGGCCGACCCCCCCTTTGGCCGGTGGGCCATCCCCTGGCCTTGTGGGTGTGTTCCCACTGGTCAGGGACTGAGTGGGACCTAGGTGGGCCCAGAGGGTGGTCGGCCGACCCCCCTAGGAGTCCCTGGCCCACCTCGTCCATCCTGGTGTTGGTCCCACCTGCCATTCGTAGTGGTTGTTCATTCTGAAGTGTTTTTGCTTTTTGATCTCTTTGGTGTGGGCCCATGGATCCATGTGAAGTTGATCCATTGGTGGAGGATCACTTGGGAGTGCTTTCTTGGATCATGCCAGCGTGGGAGAGAGGAGTGGCGACAAGTCACCTTGGGGGGGCGGCCGACCCCCCTATGACATGTGGACCACTACCAATCTTCTAGAAGCATGGCCCACATGTCATGGAGTGGCTAGAGATCTTGGTTGATGCCATTGATAGGTCGGCCGACCTACATAAGGGGGCTAGTGACCCCCTTACTATGACAAGTGGGCCCTCCTACCATGTGGATGCTTGGGATGGCTGGTGGGCCCCATAGGGTGGTCGGCCGACCCCCCTATGTGGGTCCCACTAGCTCATTTCTCTCCATTTCTTATAGTCCTGCAAGAAATACTCCATGGACATGTGGAACTATTTATTTGATAAAAATCATTATGTCTTTACTTGCTAGCTCCTGGAAAAGATATTTTGTTGACGATTTTTATAGTATAAAAATATGGTGAAATTACCGTCAGCAATGGCCACTCCCAATGCTAAAACAGCTCAGAATCCGCTGACAGGAGCTAACACCACGGTGAGAGGACCGTGCTTCAAGTGTGGCCAAATGGGACACTTCGCGAAGGGTTGTACCAACCCTCCCAAACCACAGCTCAGCTACAATGCCCGGGTGCACTTCACCAACCTGAATGAGATTCCTGTCAGAGAGCCAGTCACCGCCGGTATGTTCTCTGTTAATCAGTTCCCTGCAGTTGTTTTGTTTGATTGTGGATCATCGCATTCGTTCATCAGTCAATCATTTGTTAAAAAGCATGAGTTAAAAGTTAAGGAATTTGAGTATGGCTATTGAATAAGTTCAGCCGGGGCTGACTTGTTGACCAACTAGATAATACAAGGAGTAATCCTCACAATAGCCAATCGAGAGTTTCTGATGAACTTAATAATCATGTCAGGCTTAGCTTTGGATGTCATACTAGGGATGGAATGGATGAAAGAATGGGAAGTGGTGTTAGACACTAAAAGTTGAAATGTATCTCTTAAGGATCCCATGGGTAAGTGTTGGCACAAGTTATGACCAACTTTTCTATACTTAAAATGAGGCCACCAATCTCCGAATCAGGGATAAAACAAACACATCATGATCATAGTTTATCAAATAACCAGTTCCACATGTCCATGAGTGTTTGAGTGCAGGGATGAAGAAATGAAGCAAGTGAGAGACAGTGGGACCCACATAGGGGGTCGACCGACCACCCTATGGGCCCACCTGGCTCCCCCCCCCCCCCCTCGGCCATGATCCAAGAGAGGCACTCTAGAGTGAAATCCATCCATTGGATCACTCTGTGCTTTATCTCAACGGCTCACAAGCAAAGCACATGGATCCATGGGCCCACACCAAGGAGATAAACGTGACAACCACCTCAGAACCAGCAAATAACCTCAATGACAGGTGGGACCAGCACCAGGGAGTAGGAGGTGGGCCAGTGACCCCCAGGGGGGTCGGCCGACCATCTAAAGGGCCCACCTGGCCTTCAAGCAGTCCCTGACCAGTGGGGCCACACCCTGGAGGGTAGAGGGGGCCCACTGGCCATAGGGGGCATTGGCCGACCACCCCCTAGGTCGGTTGGCTCCTCCCAACCACCATACTCCTTCCCCACGTGTTGGATCACCACCATTCATCCAATGATGGTTGCAAAGGCGATTTGATCCAATGGTGGAGGATGGGATGCCCTGGATCGCTGACGTGGCGATGGAGTAGCCCCTACTCCACTCCTCTACTATAAATAGAGGGCCATACCCCCCTCTCTACACATGGTGAAGAAGCCTACAAGCTCCATTCCTTAGAATTGTTCTAGTAGTTAGTCTAGAGTGGGAGTTAGAGTTAAGTCGAGCTTGCTCGGGATTTCCGAAGTTGTCTTCTGGGAAGTCTGGTATAGCTCTTGTATCTTTTCTTCTTTGCAAGACTTTATATTTATCAATATATTATCCTTTCCCTTTACTTTACTTAGTATTTACTTTGAGCATTACTATACTAGATATAGTATTGTTATATGCTTTTGCTCTTTAATAGCCTTTACATTTATAGTCTGTGATCCTTGTGACCTTTCCTGTATGCGATCATTGCCTATCATAGGGTGCTTTGATTATTGATCGTAGTCAAAGTAATAAGTTGTGTGTAAGTGTGGTGCTTATATATTAGCTTATCCTTGATTACCGCTTATTGTGTGGATTGTTTGTGGATGCTAGTAGAAGGTGACAACTCTATCTAGACTTTGTATTCCACCACGCGTGTCAGATAAGTTATTAAAAGGTAGGGCTTCAAGACAACAGGAGGGCGCGGTCCGGTAGGAGTTTTGTCCTCCTACTGATCTATCCCCTCGCCTAGCATACTTGTATTGAGGAGGCAAACTATAGTGTTTAGTCTAGTTAATTAGCTAAGTATATTAAAGTAGAGTGAATTGCTTAGGAGTCCCTTGTACTCTCTCGTTGTCCTCCCACCTAGCTAATCTGTCTAGTCTGTGCTAAGTATCATTTACCTATGCTCTTTCATTCATCAATCCCCTTCCTATCACATTTATCATTTACCCCCCTATACTAGTCGATACTAAGTTGAGGTACTCTCTAGGATCTCTCTCTAATTATCATTTCTAGTTCATCTTTGCCTTGGGATAAAATAAATTACGATACCTTGGAATACTCCTAGGTGAAGTGCTACAGCGGTATAATCTGTGCGCTTGCGGATTTATCCAATAGTCATAAGAAATACCCATAAGCATTTCTGGCGTCGTACCGGGGATAGGGATTTATCTCTATTTGTGGTACGACGCTAAGAAGTGTCAACAACCATTTCTGGCGCCATTGCCAGGGATAGGAATTTATCTCTATTTGTGGTACGACGCTAAGAAGTGTCAACAAGCATTTCTGGCGCCGTTGCCAGGGAAAGCATAGCCTAGAAATTTTAATTAGATTGAATCCAGAGCTTATCATTAACTTAGTTATCAATTAGTCATAGGGCTTACCCCCTGTCTGTGTCTTCTCTTCTTGTAAAGCCAGACAATTTATGAGCAGTTTCCAACTGCTGGGAAACTACCTAGAGGATCCTGAGCAGCTATTGAGGAGGTCTAGACGTCATCAAGTCCCACCTCAGAGGTTCATCTCGAACCTGAATCCGTTCGAGGAAGGAGGCTCTACACCACCACTCAAGGAAGCTATGGCCCAGAAGGCAATCTCTGACTTCTCGGCCCCGTCAGCTACCCACGTAGCTCAGGGTCCCGAGGTCCACTTCGGGGATACCACCTTCGAGCTGAAGCCCGCCTTGATCCACATGGTGCAGGCCAATCCGTTTTGCGGAAAGCCCCATGAGGATTGCAATGCTCATCTCCAGCACTTCATGGAGTTATGTGGCACATTCACTATCAAGGGAGTGGCGTCTGACGCCATTCGTCTTTGCCTTTTTCCATTCTCGCTATTGGGGAAGGTGAAGCAATGGTTCTACGCCCACAAGGAAGAGGCCACTACATGGGAGAGGTGTGCTAATGCATTCCTCAAGAAGTTCTTCCCGACGGGCAAAACCAATGCCCTTCGTGGAAAGATCTCGATCTTTCAACAACAATCCGACGAGACGATTCCCGAAGCATGGGAGCGTCTCCAGGAGTATGTTCGTGCCTGTCCTCATCATGGGATAGACGACTGGCACTTGATTCAAGGGTTCTACCATGGGCTGACTAGCATGGCCCGTAGTTACCTTGATGCTGCCGCTGGAGGGGCATTTCTCCAACACACGGTAAGAAGTACCAAGGACCTCATCGAGAAGATGGTAACCAACCAAGGTTGGGGTGAGGAACATCTCCAGCCAAAGAAGAGAGGTATGCACACCGTCAGTGAGGTGGACATGCTCTCTGCCAAGACGGACCTCTTGATGAAGAAGATAGAAGAAGGTTCCAAGAAGGAACGAGAGGCCATCTACCCCGTCGCCGCCACACAAGCCATTGATGCTAACCCATGGTGTGAGGTGTGCGGCGGAAATGATCACTCAGGCAACAATTGCCCCGAGACATCAAAGGAGGATGTGAACTTCATCAGCAACAACAACAACAACGGGTATCGACCCCAACAACAAGGAAGCTAGAATTTGCGCCCCTTCTACCAAGGTAATGGAGGTAATAGCAATTATAACAATTACAATTCTTATAACAATCAACCTTCATTAAAAGATCTTGTCCTAGGGCAATCTAAGATTAATGATGGTATAAATAAGAAAATGATTGCTACTGATAAAGTTCTAGAAAGCTTTGGTGAGAAAATGGATAGCTTTACAACTGCTATGAAAAATCAATTGAGCTTTAATAAAATGCTAGAAACCCAATTAGCTCAGTTAGCAGCAGCTATACCATCCTTAGAATAGGGTAAGATCCCTGGGAAACCAGAGGACTCCATTGAGCATGTTAACATGGTCACAACAAAGTTCGGTAAGCCTCCACTATGCTCCTATTGGGGCTATCTTCTCGATCCTCCCTTCATCATGAAGAAGGAAGATCCAGGCGTCCCGACGATCAAGTGCTCAATCGGACAACAAACATTCCACACCGCCTTCTGTGATCTCGGATCGGGCGTCAACATCATATCAAAGGTAACATATGACAATCTCTTAGGAGGACCTTTGGTCCCCACATGTGTTCGCCTGCAGATGGCCGATCAAACCATACGGTTTCCCGAGGGATTCGCGGGGGATATCTTGGTAAACATCCAAGATGAGTACACATCCCCACCGACTTCATCATCCTCGACATGGGAGCTAACGTGGAAGACCACGTCGTCCTGGGACGGCCCTTCCTCAACACCACCAACGCAGTCATCTACGTTGGATCGGGCCAGATACACTTCTAGTTCCCGAGTCATAAGGTAAAATGTGCTTTCAATGGTTATAAACTTAACAAACAGGTTAAAACACAACCAAAGAGAAGAAGAGTTCGAGCCCCGCGCCCAAAGAAGCAATACCCGGAAGCCAAGATCAACGAACTCGAGGAAGATGAACCTGTCAATCCAAGGCAGGTGTGGAAAGCAAAGGAGGTGCACGCCCCGTGGTCTCCGTCCCCAGAGCCATCATGTGCACCCGAAGAATGAACAAGAAGGAGAGTCCTACTCCAAGCACTTAAAATCAAGGAGCCTTCGCCGAAAGGTAAATCGGTAGTTATCCTTTATTTCACTTCTTTCATTTAGTTAAACCCTTTTCTTTCATACTTAAAATTCAGAAAACTAAAATTAGATTAAATAAAACTTGAGAATTAGATTAGCATTAAAATTTGACAAAAGGTAGGGCCAATAGGATGGTCGGCCGACCACCCTATGTACCCTATCTTGGCTTAATTGGTTAAGGATCATGTAGGAACCTTTATAAAAGAAAAAGAACAAAAAACATGGAGCACTAGGGGGTCGGCCGACCACCCTAGTAGCATGGTGAGCATCCCTCTTTCTTCCCCACCATCCTTTGTCCAAGAATTTCATGATTTGAGTAGTGTTGCTTTCAAAAATCAGATTTATCTTTAGGAGACATCTCTTTTGCTTTGTCATGCTTTACTTCAATCACTTTTGGTTAAAGCATGTCACACCTTTGTCTCCCACTACTCCTTGTCCAAAGTGGGGAATCATGACACCTTCCACTTTCACTATGTCATGCTTTGAAAAATAAAACACATCAATCACCTTTGACCAAAGCATGGCATACCTTTGTCCCCCACTACTCTTTGTTTAAAGAGGAGAATCTTGACCACTTTAACTCAGCCTTTGATCACATCACATAGCACCTTTCACCTTTCACCAAGCACTAGAAAAATCATGAGTGGGTTCCCCACCATGGGGTGGTCGACCGACCACCCTATGGTCACCTTCTCTCTCTCTCTCTCTTTTTCTTTGTGAAAGACATCCACTAAGGCTTGTGATCATGGCACCCAAGGGGCATGCCCATGGGTGGTTGGCTGAGAGGTTTTTGCAGGTGCAGACAGGAGAGCTCAGGAGGGGCTATACTTTGTTCATCTTGAGCAAGGTGGTTCCTCCCGAGAAACTATGGATGAGGAGGAAGACAATGCATCTTCCGATCCCATGCACACTTCAAGCGGCATGCCTCCTCGATCCTCACGTTTGCAAAGAGCACGAGCATCCTTCTCGTCCACACGAGAAAGGGAGCATCGTGAATTGCAGCAACAGTTCGATCATCTCACCAACACCTTTGGTGAGCTGCGTGTTGAGCACGATGAGATAACACGCATCGTCCAGCAAACTGCCGAAGATATCCAAGCTATGCAAGCAGAACAACATCGGCAGTGGGACATGTGGCGGCAATTCCATCCACAACCTCCGCACCACTGAGCAAAGAACAAGCTTGGGAGAGGTTCCCTCCCCCACTAAGGTAAGTTTTAAATTTCAGCATTTATATTTATACACTACTTTGCTTATCTTTGCTTTGCATATAAAAAAATAATAATAAAAATAATAAAAAGACTTTCTCTACTCCACTCTCACATGCTTTATGAAAAATCTATATCTCCTATGGAAATGATGAATAGTTGCTCTGCTAAACGTCTCTCTAGTACTTAGTTTACAACTTGATATTTCTCTAAGTATGGATTACTTGGCTTGAAAAGAATTCATCATGAACCTCAAACTTTTGTGGGTTGCAAATGCTATAACTAAATCTAAGTTGTTGTGAGACATGATATGACAAGATAAGAGATGCTATGATATTGTTCTAAGCAAGAATGACTATCGGAGTTTTATTTCTTAAAATGACAAAACACTTTGTTGTTCCTCAATAGTGATAAGTCCTACCAAAGCCATATATGATCTTTCATGATATAAGCTTTCTACATAAGCTGCTTACTTTGTGTTGAGTTTGGTCAAGTTTTGTGACCCTTGTTGAGAGACTTATCATGCTCCCAAGATCAAGATCACATACACACCACATAAACATGTTGCTTCTACACTGGAAGTACGCAAAAACATGCCTTACATTTCCACATAGTTCATACTCCATGCTATAGTAGAAAAATCTCTTTCTAGTTTGTTGTTAGTAAATGAGACATAGACTATGCAAAATCATGAAAAATTCAGAGGCATTCAAAGTCCCAAGTTTTAGATTTTTGTTGAGCACATCAAAGCTCATATATATATAAAAAATGATGAAAGATGAGCATCTTCAAAGCTCACAGAAAAATAAATAAAGATAGCTATGTCTCAAATTCATGAAGAAACTTAGATAGAATCCTAGATGCTGAGTTGGATAATACCCTCCATGAAGAAACTCACGAAGTTGAAGACAATACCTTGCCAGATCCAATATCTACTTCAGCTATCCCAAGTTCTGAGCCTAAAAAGGAAGAAATTCCACCACCTAATTTCATGCTGGATATAGATCCTGATCTTTTCACTGATTTCAGAAACATTTCAAACTATGTTTCACTTTCAAAACCCCGAAATCATCACCTTATCAACCATTTATACCAAATACCAGACAGAAGCATTTTGAGAGAGCTTGTATCAATCATAAGTAGTGAATGGTTAGAAGAATCAGAGCTTTCCTCTGATGTGATCCGTTTGGATTCACCTTATATTCCAATACGCTGTGATTTCAATTCATATCAATTTGATGCTCTCTATAATCCTGTTATAGGGGTCAATATCATGTCTAAATCACTTGCACATGAATTATTGGGCAATGTGACTTTAACCCCAACAACAAAGTTCATGAAAAATCTTGACGGACATATAGTCCTCAGTCTTGGAATTTTGCATGTCTTACCCATTATGGTAGATGGTGCCATGGTTCGTTTAAACTTTTATATCTTTGATACATGAGACCACGACCTTTTGATAGGACAACCTTTTAGAATACTTCTTTATGAAGGTCAAAATGGGAAACTAAACATTTCCTTTGGGAAGAGTTTTCAAATCCCAATGACAATCTCTCATTCTTTGAACAACAAAACTTAATCTTATCTTTTGCCTGATCCTATGGAGGAAGAAAAAACTGCTTCTCTAGAGCTTTTCAATGAACCAGCTTTGGAAGAAGATGCTCCTTTCTTCATAGAAAAGGAAGCAGATCCTTCTGAACCTGAACCCTTAGACGAGTTTGTAGAAATGCCTAGACCTCCTGTAGAGCTTAAACCTCTACCATCCGGTCTTACATATGCTTTCCTCAACAATGATCCAGAGTCTCCTATAATCATAAGTGAAAAACTCACTCAGGAGCAAACTCTGTGCTTGATGGTTGTTCTAGAAAGACATCGTTCAGCCTTTGGTTACTCACTCCAAGATCTCACTGGAATCAGTCCTTTAATATGCACTCATCGCATTCCTACAGATCCTTCTGTTTCACCTTCTCAAGAGCCCCAACGAAGACTCAACAACGCGATCAGAGAGAGAGGTAGTTAAAAAAGAAGTTTTAAAGTTGCTGCATGCAGGGATTATATATCTCGTGCCGCATAGTGAGTGGGTAAGTCCAGTGCAAGTTGTGCCTAAGAAGGGAGGCATGACTGTTGTCACAAATGAGAAGAATGAGTTGATTCCTCAACGCACCGTCACGGGATGGCGGATGTGTATAGATTACAGAAAGCTAAACAAAGCTACAAAAAAGGATCACTTTCCTTTACCTTTTATAGATGAGATGTTAGAGCGGTTAGCCAACCACTCTTTCTTCTCCTTCTTAGATGGATATTTAGGGTATCACAAAATCTTGATCCATCCTGATGACCAAAGCAAAACCACTTTTACATGCCCCTATGGAACTTATGCTTATTGTAGAATGTCTTTTGGGCTATGTAATGCTCCAGCTTCTTTTCAAAGATGCATGATGTCTATATTTTCTGATATGATTGAAGATATTATGAAAGTTTTCATGGATGATTTCTCTGTTTATGGAAAAACTTTCGATAGTTGTCTTGAAAATTTAGATAGAGTTTTGCAAAGATGTGAAGAAAAACATTTAGTCCTTAATTGGGAAAAATGTCATTTTATGGTCAAAGAAGGAATAGTGCTAGGGCATCTAATATCTGAAAGAGGCATTGAGGTAGACAAAGCTAAAATTGAAGTAATTGAACGGTTACCTCCGCCTATAAATGTGAAAGGAATAAGAATCTTTCTTGGTCATGCTGGTTTTATCGAAGATTTATAAAATATTTCTCATTTATTGCTAGACCGCTAACCCTTTTGCTTGCCAAGGATGGTCCTTTCATATTTGATGATGCTTGTTTAAAAGCTTTTGAATTATTGAAAACAACGCTCATCTTTGCACCAATCATTCAACCCCGTGATTGGTCTTTACCTTTTCAAATTATGTGTGATGCTAGTGATTATGCTGTGGGGGCAGTTTTGGGACAAACTAAAGATAAAAAAGCATCATGCAATAGCTTATGCTAGTAAAACTTTGACAGGACCTCAACTTAATTATGCAACCACTGAAAAAGAGCTCCTGGCTGTTGTTTTCGCTATAGACAAATTTAGATCTTATTTAGTAGGAGCCAAAGTAATTGTTTATTCTGATCATGCTGCTTTAAAATATCTGCTCACTAAAAAAGATGCTAAACCTCGTTTAATAAGATGGATTCTGCTGCTCCAAGAGTTTGACTTAGAAATTAAAGATAAAAGGGGAGTAGATAACCCTGTTGCAGATCACTTGTCTAGAATGTATTTTGAGAATCTGCAAGAACTACCCATTGATGATTCACTCTGGGATGACATGCTCTACGAGATAAACAGATCCGACCCCTGGTATGCAGATATTATTAATTTTATGGTTTCAGGATATGTACCACCAGGAGGAAACAAAACAAAGCTTATTCAAGAGAGTCGTTCACACATATGGGATGAGCCATACCTCTTTCGAGTATGCTCTGATGGCTTACTCAGGAGATGTGTGACCATTGAAGAAGGAATGAAGATCATTGAAAGATGTCACTCATCACCATATGGAGGTCATTATGGAGCTTTCTGCACACATGCAAAGATTTGGCAGTGTGGATTCTATTGGCCAGCAATGTATGAAGACACCAGAGAATTTATCAGAAGATGCGAGCCATGTCAAAGACACGGCAACATAAACTCAAGGGATGCCATGCCACTCACCAACAATTTGCAGATATAGCTCTTTGATGTTTGGGGAATCGACTATATGGGACCATTCCCCCCATCAAAGAAATGTGAGTATATCTTGGTGGCGGTTGACTACATCTCCAAGTGGGTGAAAGCATTACCTTGCAAACATGCCGACAACGTGAACTCAAAGAAGATGTTTGAAGAAACTATCTTTCCAAGATTTGGAGTCCCCAGAATAGTGATAAGTGATGGAGGATCACATTTCATCGACAAACGATTTGAACAGTATCTAGCGAGGCATGGGATCCGCCACAACGTCGCTACACCTTATCATCCTCAAACAAGTGGCCAAGCAGAAACCTCAAACAAACAGATCAAGAATATTCTTTAGAAGATAGTGAATGAAATGGGAACAACATGGAAGGACAAGTTACCCGATGCACTCTAGGCATATCGGACTGCATACAAAACCCCAATTGGAATGTCTCCATATCAACTCGTATATGGGAAGACTTGTCACCTACCTGTTGAACTAGAGTTCAAAGCACACTAGGCTATAAAAAGATGGAATATGGACTTTGATACCGCTGGAGACAATTGAAAAATGCAATTATCAGAGTTAGAGGAGTGGAGAGAAAAAGCATATCACAATTCGAAGATCTACAAAGAAAGAGTCAAACGATGGCATGACAAGAAGATCAAGAAGAAGGAGTTCACACCCGGAGATAAGGTATTACTTTTTAATTCCAGGGTAAAGCTCTTTGGACACGGAAAGCTACGAAGCAAATGGGAAGGACCATATAAGGTAATCAATTCGTCATCCCATGGAGCAATCACACTTCAAAATGATGAAGGTACGTTATTCAAGGTAAATAGTCAACGTCTTAAAATATTTCTAGAGCCTAATGAAGAATTAGAAGAAATAGACGTAATTAATTTTTACCTTTTAAGTGAATTTTAAACGCCCAATCACTTTATCTTTGCATTTTTGGGCCATGCTTATGTTTTTCGGTACATAGAACCTTCTAGAAGCAAGTGCGCAGAAGAGGCCCAGCAGCAGAGCCACAGCTAGGGCGGCCGCCCTAAGGGCTAGGGTGGCCGCTCCACTCCTGTAACCTCCCGCCTCCGCCTTTTGCTCACCCAAACCTTCTAGTCTCCCTTATCTGATAAACCTTGCAGAACACTTATCCAACCATTTCTCCACGAGATTTGCTCCGTAGATGCTTCTAGAGGTAGTTTTCCACCCCTATATAAAGAACCCCTGACGTCATCCATCATCATCATCATCATCTTTCAATCTTTCCTTTAGCTCTCGCTTGCTAGATCTCCTTGCTCCAATGGCCAGCAACAACAACGCCGATAGGAGGATGGTCCCCTACGGATCCATCCCCGACCAGCTCCCCAAAGAAGATCCTGATTCCAAGGGCTTAGTCTTAGTCCACGATGAGCTCCCGCTAGACACCATTCCACCAAAGCAGAAGCGCTATAGAAAATCTTTCTACGCTCTGTCTGTCCTCGTTGCACCACCGCAACCTCTCTTGCTCAAAGGGCCAAAGAAAGAGCCCATCATCGAGGTACCTGCCGGCACCAAGGTCTCCCACCAAGACCCAAGGAGAGGGTTGCAGGAGTGAAGACCCATCGAAATGGAGAGCTCAACCACATCAAGTACACCACCGAGGAAGAGCGTCCCTACTTTGAGGGAATCCGGCACCCAAAGTCAGATTCGTGCCGCCAAAGGAAGCATCGAAGCACTCCATAAATTCCTTCGAGTCATCTCCCAAATGCCGCAAGACCGTAGCGGATTTAGAAAAACACTTCCATGCTAGAGATGACACGATCATCAATCTACAAAGCTCTCTAGACTTCTACACTAGGCAGGTCACGAACCTGAACACCACAGTAGGTGGCCTTAGGCGCGATGTAGATGAGCTTAAGAAGAAGATGAAGTTTTTAGAACGTCACTAGACGCCTTAGCGAGTTAAACAGTCCTTGAGGCATGATTAGATCCATTAGCTAGAAGTTAGCTTGTTTCCATTTTCCCTTTGTATGCATGCCTCGGAATAAATAATAAATAAAGATCATTTTCTATTATTATTGTACCTTGCTTGTCTCCACTATGTTGTTATCAAAAGAAAACAGGAAAAAAGTATGGGGGAGACCCCCAATGACGAGACGAACAGATTCAACCGCAACGAGCAAACATTTTGGAAACAAACAGAGCAACAACCACACACGCCGAAGCAGAGGCTGAGGGCCACCCCAGCTAGGCGGCCGCCCCGCTACCCAGGGGCCCCGCCCTGGGCATTGCACCCCCTGCTCCATCCTTCGACCACGGTCAGGTTTGCACCCTGCACGTTACATTTTTTCATACACATCTCTAAATTTCAATTTGTGCAATGAGTTTCCATAAATAAATGCTTTAAACATGATAAAATGATAAAATGTTTCCTTAAAACATCTTCATGGAATAGACTCTCTGTATGAAGTTTTCTAGAGTCCTGCTAATGCTGGGAATTAAGTTAGAGTCTCCATGTTGCTTAAGTCGTTGTAGAATATAAGATGGTAGAATTTGAGAACTTAATTCTTGATAATCTCTATCACTTGGAGAATTTCTTTAAAAATAAATAACTACCATCTCCTATATGCTTTACACTTACCAATCAAAAGCCAAAAGGCTACTTATTTTGTATTGAGTTTGTTCGAATCGTGTGGATCCTTGTTAGAATTTTATCATACTCTGAAGGTTAAGGCTTCATTCATACATTACAAACACAAAAGATTCTCTCTTCAGAAGTAGTGTTGCATTATAGGAATGGGCTATGAAAAAATAATTAATTCAAGGAAATAAAAATGGGCAAAAAGTCCGACAACCTCGTAGTAGAATTAGGGGTACTTCATGCACCCACTCAAAAAAACATATACAAAGATAGCTCATGGTTCCTCTAATAGCAATGCACCAGCAAGAGATGACATTATAATAAAACTTGACCAACAAGTCTTGATCTAAGAGTATGGCATTATTGTCCTCGGATCCTGGTTTGACCAGGCAATACATGCAAGGTAAGTATGCCACATCTACCTACATTTTTTTTCAAGATTCATAAGTGATCTGAGAGCACCAATAAGAGGAAAGAAGTAAGCTAAACATGCAAAAACTCCAAGTGACAAGATTGATAGATGAAGGGTCTCTTCTTCTAGCTACTTTATTCCTCAATTACTCATAGCTTTATGGTGACTCTGCTGAGAACTCCCGCGGTACAGGTAAAAAGGAATCTTTCTACTTTTGATGTCTAAACCTTAAGCTTATGTTTTCACCATCCTTTTCTCGAGGATGAGTAAAAGCCTAAGTATGGGGGAGCTTGTTGACACCTCTTAAGTATCAATTCTAAGTGTCAACTAAGCAGAAGAAAGGATATATTTGCAACACACCACATAGACATAGGGTTTTAATTGATAGAATTCCACGAGTTTTGGTGTTTATCTGTTTCTGCAGGGAGACAACTGCAAAAGAGAAAAAGAGGCCCACAAGTAAGGATTACATAGACACATAACACCTCTGTACAAAAAAGAGTAATCAAGAAGACTCCAGAACCACCCCCGAGGAAGGAGGGGCCCACCTGTCAGTAGGGTAGGGCGGGCGCCCTCCCCCCTAGGGCGGCCGCCCAAGGCCAGTGGTCAATCATGGCCCAGTTCGTGGATTAGGGTTCCACCGCCTTTGAGGTTTAATCTAAACCCTCCATTAAGGTTGGTTTGATCCGACGGCTGACAATCATTTGAGGAGGCTATATAAGGAGGACCCTTGCCCCCTGGCAAAGTGCAATCCATTATTCATTTACATATTTTCCAGAGAGGATCCCTTTTGGATCTATTCTCTAGGGCTTAGCATACATGTGAGATTAGATTGAGAGAGTTAGAGTGGAGGTGTAGATTGGAGGAAGTCCGGCCTCTCGGTGTCTCTTCTCCAGTTTGTATCGACAGGATCAAGTCTCCTAATCCGAGGCTTGCTCCTAGGATTTCTTCGGTAATTCGATTTCTAATTCTAGTAAGTTCCCTGTTTATTAATTCTTTGGTTTGTGAGTTTACTTTATTCTCTTCGCGTAGAGAGTAGGGTAATCGTCTCTAGCGTAAACGTGGTGTTTGGGCTAGGATACTCATAAATATCCCCTGTCTAGCCGGATCTGTGGTAGTAGCTCGGAAAGTGACAATTCCGTAGATACCTTTGGAACCCACAATCCCGTTAGAAGGACTGGTAGGGTTTTATAGGCCACGTGGTAAGCATTCTCTGAGGTGTCTCTTATCACGACGGTTCTCCCCAATAGAATAATATATAATACATATCTTATCTAGACTAGAAAGAGACTACAGTCGCGATCTTCTCTAATCGTCCACATCAAGATCACCTTGTTAATAGCCTGAAGGTTTTTAGCATAGATTGGTTAGTCAGATGCACCCTTTCTCCCTGTGGAAATATAAATTACGATACTCTAGATAATCTCCCGGGTGAAGTGCTCACTGGTATCCGTGCTCTTGCGGATTACTTCCAAGTGATTTCTCTATTTGTGTTAACAAATATCAACAGTATGCTAGTTTGCCTCTGGGTAACCTACTGTAATTTGTGTAGAATTTAATAAACTGTTTTCGTAGGGTGTGTAGTTTTGTGCTAATTTTCTAGTTAACTAGATTGCTCCTAAGAAAGGTTAGTTAGTTAATTAAGCTTTGGTGTACCTTTGAAGCACTAATTAACCAGCTAAGTTACTAATCTGAAACTGCACCCTACTGCTAGTATTAGTCTCTTGTGTGAGAAGTTGATTTGCTTATTTACAATTATAATAAAGAACTACAAGCGAAGAGATTTGCACCTACACGGAAAACACTAAAGAAACGAACATCATGAGCATATCACATTTTAGCATATTCATCGTCTTGCATGGGTTAATAATATACCTTGTCTCATACCATTTGCATATACGCATCATACAGGATCGCAGGAGGAAGCACAGTACAACCTTCCCCAGGAGCAGGACGAAGCCAGTCAGCATGGAGCCAACGAAGGGCACGTGGACGAGGAACCAGAAGAGGAACTCCAGGAGTGTCCCAATCACCAGCCTAGCTCTTTCGAGAAAGGCAAGCTCCGGTGCATCTGAACCGTATTTTATGACATCCAATTTACTATGTTATATATATACTTGTTGCATTAAGTATAGGAGTTGGGTGAACCTAATTGTTGCATATTATCCTCCTTGCTTTTGATATCCTTATATCCTTGTTAAACTGTTAGCATAGTAAAGATAGATGCTTAGCCCTGCTAATTAAATATGGCTCCCTCGGTAACACAAGTCACGTATTGCTCTACATGGCGAAGCCGGGTATGAAAAATATCATAATATGGAAAGGCAACCGGGAAGGTTGATAAATTGTCTGGGTCGTAGGATACCAGCAACATCTAGGAGAGCTGTGCGCCCTAGGCTGGTAGTTTACGGACGTGTCCGCTTTTGCGGGCCGATCGGGTGGTGTCCCTCTTGTCATGTTGAACGCATGCCTCAACCCTTAGCTGGCAAGATAACTCGTTCGAGCCGCGAAACCTACCTACTGGCCGAACCAAAGATGAACCTAACTGCAATCCGGTGCGGGGTGACGAGGACGCGGAGTGTAAGGCTGAGGCCTGGCTAACTGATCCCTAGTCAGGAGGGACCGGGTGCCGGGCGGTCCTTGGTTTTGTTGGGGGTTAGGGGTCGTTCTTGGTTTGAAAGGTAGAATAGGCGACTGTCGCGCCCCTGTTCAAGGGCTGTGAAGTTTGGGTGAGGAATAAAACTTCCAACTGGATAGAAATTCGATTCGAATCGCGGTCTCTCCCCGTAGTGAGAACTTGACAATTACTACACTGGTGTGGGAACAATTAATTACTTGAATGATTCCGATGAAATGATATGATGAGACCAGAAGGGAAAACTAGTCATACTATGCTTGATCAAGTGTATTGCTTAGTACAGGTGCTTACTTAGAAGGCAGGTAATACTACTAAAAATTGGCTCTATAACCACAAGTAGTATTGCATAGGTGCTTTTCCGCAAAAGAGAGTTTGACCCTCCACTACCTCAAAAGCCTGCATTATCCTTGGTGTCTTTATTTTAGTTTAAGACGGGTAAGTCTAGCTGAGTACACTCGAGTACTCAGGGCTCTGTTCCCAATGTTGTTGCAGATGGACAGATGTACTACGGGTACTGCATCAACTGTCTCTACCCTGCTATGGGCGACAACTAGGACCATGGGCGATCGTCACTTCTGAAGTCTCACCTATGCTTTTGTGGGAAACGACTTATTACTGGCACTGCAATGAACTAAGTGTGTGTGAGTTGGTTTCAAAACTATTTCCGCTGCAAGAGATTTGGTTCTGTAAAAACTTTTAAAATTCCTACTCTGATGTATTCGTATTTGAACTTTATGTAACGTATGAATAGTCGGTTGAACTAAAGTGATTCTCGGCTAAGATTGAGCAAGGTATGAAATCCGTCGTGGTTTCACGGACTACCGGGGTTATGGAAGCCTAAGGACGAAAATTTATCGCATTGGCGGTGGGTTTTTTACTTAAGTTTTTGTAATTTGGGCGGTTCTGTTACAATAACTCCCTTTGATGGACTCCCTATGATTTAATCATGGGGGTGAGCTTGAAGGATAGGTGTTGATCTTCTATTGGTCCCTTGAGGAGGGGGATGTGGTTCTTCAACATTTTGAGCTTCCGCCTCGGCTTAATCTTGAGGGATGAGTGTCTTCTTGAGCTTCCCTCACTTTTCTTCTTCATCAACTTGAGGCGTGCGAGGTGGAGAAGGTGCTTGATTAGCTTCATCTTCATCTCCTTCCACCTCTTGCGGGTTGATAGCACCAATTGGCATGTTCTTCACGGCCTCCCTCAAGGGTTCATCACCTACATCACAATCCTCAAGTGCTCCTTGGGAGCCATTAGTTTCATCAAATTCCAAGTTATACGTTTCTTCAACTAAGCTGGTGGCTTTGTTAAATACACGGTATGCCTTGGACTTAAGTGAATAACCAACAAGGAAACCAATGTCACACCGCCGTTGGAATTTACCCAAGTGTTGGCGCTTCTTGTAGATGTACACCTTGCAACCAAACAACTAGAAGAATGAAATATCCGGCTTCTTCCCATTCACAAGCTCATAGGGGGTCTTCTTCAATAGCCTTTGGACGAAGAGGCGGTTTTCCGCATAGCAAACGGTGTTGATAGCCTCTGCCCAAAACTTCTCGGGAGTGTTGTACTCATCAAGCATAGACCTTGCTAGAGTGATAAGCGTTTGGTTCTTCCTCTCTACAACACCATTTTGTTGTGGAGTATATGTGGCGGATACCTCATGCTTGATCCCCACTTCATCACAATAATCCTCAATCTTTGTGTTCACAAACTCGGTGCCGTTGTCACTTCTAATCTTCTTGATCTTCACATCAAATTCATTTTGAGCTCTTGTAGCAAACTTATTGAATATACCGGTTTTCTCTCCCTTATCTTGAAGAAAGAATACTCAAGTGTACCGAGAGTAGTCATCCACTACCACTAAGCAAAACAGATTGCCTCCAAGACTAGCATAGGTGGTAGGGCCAAATAGATCCATGTGTAGCAACTCTAGGACTCTTGAGGTTGACATGAAAGCTTTGGTTGGATGAGTGTTTGTCACTTGCTTGCCGGCTTGACAAGAACTAAATAGTTTGTCCTTCTCAAACACAACATCCTTGATTCCTCTAACCATCTCCTTCTTTACAAGCTTCTTCAACGTTGACATGCCCACATGAGCTAATCTTCTATGCCATAGCCAACCCAAAGAATTCTTAGAGAATAGACAAGTTTGCAAGCTAGCTTCATTGGAAGTGAAGTCCACTAGATACAAGTTGTTGTGCCGGACTCCCTTGAATATCAATGAAGAGTCATCCACCTTGGTCACAACAACCTCACTTAGAGTGAATAGACATTGGAAACCGAGATCACAAAGTTGACCAACCGAAAGCAAGTTGAAGCTCAAAGATTGCACTAGCAAGACATTGGAAATTGATTAATCTTGGGAGATAGCCACTTTTCCTAAGCCTTGAACTTTGCCCTTTGAATTATCCCCAAAAGTAATCTTGTCTTGATTTGCACAATCCTCATCAAGTGTGGTGAACATCCGGGGGTCACCGGTCATATGTTGAGTGCAACCACTATCAATCACCCAATGACTTCCACCGGTCTTGTAGTTCACCTACACACAAGCAACTTAGAGTTAAGCTTGTTGTTTGGGAACCCACTTAGAGCGGGGCCCCATTGCCTTGTCAACCAACTCCCTAGCAACCCAAAGAACTCTAGGCTTGTTCTTCATTGGTGGACCAAGAAACACTACTAGTGGTCTACCCTTGGAATCCTTGTTGATGACAAAGTGAGCATCATGAGCAAATGGCCTTGTGTGCTTGGGCAAGGTCTTGGGAAGTGGAGTCTTGCAATCATAAGCAAAATGACCAACTTGACCACACTCAAAGCATCTTCTTAGCTTTGGTCTTGGCTTCTCTTGATTGTAGCCATTGTACTTGTTCTTGTAATAATTCTTGGCTTCAATCTTGACCTTGGCCTTCATCACTTGATTCTAGTTGAACCCAATGCCCATCTTGTCATTCTTCATGACGGTGTTCATCAAGAGCTCACTTTGAAGGTTGTGGCCCTTGGTGAATTTCTCCATCCCACTAGCAAGCTTGGTCTTGTCATTCTTGAGCTTGACAATTTCTTCTCTAAGAGAGTTGATCAAGGTGATAGCATCCTTGTCTTCTTATTCCTTGGTTGACTTGATGGTGAAGGGCTTATTTGCCTTGAGGTTGATTAGCTCTTCCTTGAGCTTTGAGTTCTCTTCCCTCATCTTCACATAATCATCATACTTGTAGGATTCAACAACTCTCTTGCCCTTGCACTTAGCACTT
>CM039123.1:20461473-20487103 GCA_022036555.1 Microstegium vimineum
TTGTAGCAAACTTATTGAATATACCGGTTTTCTCTCCCTTATCTTGAAGAAAGAATACTCAAGTGTACCGAGAGTAGTCATCCACTACCACTAAGCAAAACAGATTGCCTCCAAGACTAGCATAGGTGGTAGGGCCAAATAGATCCATGTGTAGCAACTCTAGGACTCTTGAGGTTGACATGAAAGCTTTGGTTGGATGAGTGTTTGTCACTTGCTTGCCGGCTTGACAAGAACTAAATAGTTTGTCCTTCTCAAACACAACATCCTTGATTCCTCTAACCATCTCCTTCTTTACAAGCTTCTTCAACGTTGACATGCCCACATGAGCTAATCTTCTATGCCATAGCCAACCCAAAGAATTCTTAGAGAATAGACAAGTTTGCAAGCTAGCTTCATTGGAAGTGAAGTCCACTAGATACAAGTTGTTGTGCCGGACTCCCTTGAATATCAATGAAGAGTCATCCACCTTGGTCACAACAACCTCACTTAGAGTGAATAGACATTGGAAACCGAGATCACAAAGTTGACCAACCGAAAGCAAGTTGAAGCTCAAAGATTGCACTAGCAAGACATTGGAAATTGATTAATCTTGGGAGATAGCCACTTTTCCTAAGCCTTGAACTTTGCCCTTTGAATTATCCCCAAAAGTAATCTTGTCTTGATTTGCACAATCCTCATCAAGTGTGGTGAACATCCGGGGGTCACCGGTCATATGTTGAGTGCAACCACTATCAATCACCCAATGACTTCCACCGGTCTTGTAGTTCACCTACACACAAGCAACTTAGAGTTAAGCTTGTTGTTTGGGAACCCACTTAGAGCGGGGCCCCATTGCCTTGTCAACCAACTCCCTAGCAACCCAAAGAACTCTAGGCTTGTTCTTCATTGGTGGACCAAGAAACACTACTAGTGGTCTACCCTTGGAATCCTTGTTGATGACAAAGTGAGCATCATGAGCAAATGGCCTTGTGTGCTTGGGCAAGGTCTTGGGAAGTGGAGTCTTGCAATCATAAGCAAAATGACCAACTTGACCACACTCAAAGCATCTTCTTAGCTTTGGTCTTGGCTTCTCTTGATTGTAGCCATTGTACTTGTTCTTGTAATAATTCTTGGCTTCAATCTTGACCTTGGCCTTCATCACTTGATTCTAGTTGAACCCAATGCCCATCTTGTCATTCTTCATGACGGTGTTCATCAAGAGCTCACTTTGAAGGTTGTGGCCCTTGGTGAATTTCTCCATCCCACTAGCAAGCTTGGTCTTGTCATTCTTGAGCTTGACAATTTCTTCTCTAAGAGAGTTGATCAAGGTGATAGCATCCTTGTCTTCTTATTCCTTGGTTGACTTGATGGTGAAGGGCTTATTTGCCTTGAGGTTGATTAGCTCTTCCTTGAGCTTTGAGTTCTCTTCCCTCATCTTCACATAATCATCATACTTGTAGGATTCAACAACTCTCTTGCCCTTGCACTTAGCACTTTGCTCAAGAGCCACATCATCAATCAAGGTATCACAAGGAGTAGCACTAGCACACTTAGCACACGGGTTAGTAGCAACATGTGTAACAAGATCTTGAGTAAGCAATTCATTTGCTACCACTAGTGTGCCATGATCATTTTTCACTTGGTTGTAGTCATCTTTTAGCAAGTTATACCTTGTGTGGAGCTCTTGTGATGACCTCTCAAGCTTATCATGTTTCTCATTTGCTTGCTTGAGTGAGGCTTTGAGCTCCCTAGTGCTAGATGTGAGAGTGTTAGTCTCAAGCTTCAAATCATCATTAGCACTAGACAAGGCATCAAGCTTAGCATGCAAGTTTTCTTGAACCACAAGAAGTTTGACATTTTTAGCTTTGTACTTCCTTATGATGTCGGCATATTTGTTGCAAATTTTTATTAGTTCATCATAGGAAGGTGCTTCATATTCATCATCACTATCGAATGAGCTATCACTATCACCCTCATCCTCCTTTTGTACCTTCTTGTCACCTTTAGCCATGAGGCATAGGTGTATAGAGGATGAGCCCGGTGATGAAGGAGGAGGTGGCGGTGGAATAGAAGAACCAATCACCAAGGCGGCCACCTTCTCTTCTTCACTCTCCTCATCGGAAGAGTCACTTGAGTCTTCAATGTCAGTGAGACAATCACCAACAATGTAAGCTTTGTCATCCTTCTTCATCTTGTGAAAGTTGAAGTTCTTGTTCTTCTTGAATGGCTTGTCTTTCTTCTTGTCATCTTCATCACTTGAGTCATCTTGTACACCCTTCTTGTTCTTGTTCTTCTTGAACTTGTCTTTCTTCTCTTCGGTGCATTGATGAGCTAGATGACCAAGAATGCCACAATTGAAGCACTTCATTTGGGAGATTGGCTTCCTTGAAGAGCTTGTGAAGAATTTCTTCTTCTTTGAATCAAACTTGACTCCATTCTTGTTTAGCCTCTTCAACATCTTGGTGGTCTTCTTCACCATAAGAGTGATGTTGTCTTCATCATTTTCACTTGAGTCCTCAACCACCAATTGGATCTTGCACTTATCCTTGTTGGAAGCTTTGAGGGCCAAGTCCTTCTCCATCTCCTTCTTATTGGTGGAGGATGAAGAGCCACCATCACCAATCTTTATGTACATCTCATGAGCATTGATCTTGTCCAACACTTGTGTTGGTGTAGATGTTCAGAGATCTCCTTGGTGAAGCACGGTGACGATGTGGTCATACTTGTCAATTGGAAAGACAAAGAATCTTGCGCACCACATCCGGCGGAGACATTTGGGTGAGCCCAAGTCCATTCAATTCCTCTACAAGAATGTTAAGACATGAATACATATCATTAGCATTTTCATTAGCATGCATGGTAAAGGAATTCAACATAGCCATGACCAAGTGGTAGCGCTCCTCATGCTCACACTTGGTCCCCTTGTGTAGTGCACAAACGTTTGTCCAAACATCACGCGCGGTCTTGCAATTCCGCACACGGTTGAACACATCCTTTCAAATGCCAGAGAAAAGAATGTTCTTTGCCTTAGCATTGTTCTTCTCAAAGAAGGGATCCTCGGCGAACACCGATCCGCCTATGGTGGAGGCTTTGTGAACACCGACATCCACGGCCTCAAGGTAGGCCTCCATCCGCACTTTCCAATAAGGAAAGTCATCCCCATCGAACATGGGTGGCGGTCCATCCCCATCGAACATCTTGCTCTAGGCGGTGAAGCCTAAATTAGAGCAACAAGTCTCCGATACCAATTGAAAGAATCAAGATGCCCAAGAGGGGGGTGAATTGGGCTTATTTTAAATTTCTAAAGCAAATATAAAAACCTATCAAATGCCAATCACCCCTAGTGCCTACCAGTTGTGTGTCCTAGCTAGAAAGAGGTAGCAGTTCATGGAATTGAAAAACAACCTATGCAATTCTAGTGGAAAGCAAAGAATACAACAGAAAGTAAATGCGGAAATGAAAGGAGCTCGGTAAAGAGAATTCTTGACGCAGCGATGTTTTCCTGAGGTATCGAGGAGTTGACACTCCCCCTAGTCCTCGTTGGAGCACCTCGCAAGGTATTGCTCCCCGTCAATCCCACGCAAGGGATGAGTGCTCTCTACGGGCTGATTCTTCGCCACTCCAGCTCGGTGAATCGCCCACAACCAATCAAAGAAGCTTGGAGAAGGGCCGCCAACAATCTTCCGGCGATCACCTCCCTCCGATCACCACCAAACCGTCTAGGTGATGTCGAACACCGAGAGTAACAAGCACAAGACCTTCACTTGACCCACTCAAGGCTAGGAAGGTGGATTGATGCACACTTGTCACTCCTAATCACCCTAGGGAGGAAGAACAAGCTTTGGATCTCTCAAATCTCTTCCTCACTAGGCCCTTGGCTCTCCAAGAACTCTCTCAAGGTTCCTTCAGCTGAAACAATGGCCAAGGTAGCTAATTGGGACGAAATGGGCAGCTATAAATAGTCCCCACCTCCCCAACTAGCCGTTTTCTGCTTTTTCTCCTTTCTGTGAAGGCACCGGACTAGTCCGGAGCCCACACCGTCGGACCATGAAACCTGGTCCGGAGCTCACAACTTATCCAAAATACCACTATACTAGGCACCTCCGGACCACTTCCATTGGTCCGGAGCATCTAGTCCGGAGCCCAGGTACTTACTGCACCGATTTGATCTCCTGCTGAGAGGCGTCGAACTAGCCGTCGGACATACTGTCGGACTAGTCCGGAGCCTTTTCTTTGGCTCGCTCACAAGATCAAGGCCACCGGACTAATGGCCATTAGTCCGGAGCCCTCCGGACAGGTGGTCCGGAGCCTCTTCCACAGGGCTCTGCCTAAGGCAAGACCACCGGACCACTTCCAATGGTCCGGAGCCTCCTAGGCAAACTGGTCTGGAGCCTTTTTCACCCCTTCTTCACTTCTTCTCACCAAATCTCTTGAAGGGGTTTTGATCCTACCAACTCAAGGTATCTCAAAGTCTATAAGCATGGTCTCTAGGACTAGTTGTGACAAATGTGCATACACCAACATTCTCAAACTCTCCTAGGTCAAGCTACTAACCTCATACCCCCCTTAATAGTACGGTTAAAGGGAAAACAAAGCCCTAGTCTATACTTAGTGCCCTTCTCACACCTTATGGCACTAAGAACTAGCCTAGTCTTCACCTTGTAGCTCCATCCTTTGAAACCGAAATCGAATTCCATCTAGGGGGCATGAATACCATTAAGCCCATTCATAATCATCACTTATGACCTAACTTAATCAAGTTTGCCTCTGCAGAACACACGTTAGTCATAGTGATCTAGCATTGTTGTTAATCGCCTAAACCAATGGGGCCTAGATGCTTTAGCTCACCACCAAGGTTTGCCTATGTCCACGTTGTTGAGGTGCCACAAAGGCTAGGAGCTTTGCAACTCCTACTCAATCTCAAGTCAAGTAAGTGAATCCTTAAGATGAGAGGTAATCTCTTAGCTTCACACAGTGATTACAAACCTCCCTAGGCTGTCACAAGAGAGGGGCAAGCTCTAGGGCGACGCCTAGCCGGCTAGGAGCAAGCTCCAAGGGTAACAAACCCTAGCACCGCCGGCCAAACGAGAACCACAAGCTCTTAGACTTTGGGAAGTAGTAGATCCGCTCTCTATGAGTGTTTTGCTGCCTTTTCCCTCAAGAATATATGGTTGGAAGTGGGGATTGCTTGGAGGATGAAGGTCAACAATGGAGTGAGAGAGAGAGGGAGAGAGAGCTCTGTTTCAAACGGTCAAATTCTGAGGTTGACGAAGGGGTACTGGACTGATGAGGTGGAGAGCTTTCCAGCGGATATTTATAGTTGAGAAAAACTGCTGGGAAGGGAGGGTGGCACTGCCGCCCTAGCTCAGAGTGTCTACTGGTTCTGAGATTTGGACTGAACTCTGAGCTAGCTGAGTGTATGACATGGATAAAGATTGAGCATGTGATTCACATCTGACCATAACAGCACTAGAATCCTCCTTAATAGTACGGCATACCTATACTCAATTTCAAACCTTAAATGAATTTAAAACTCCAATGAGTAGGATAGCCACCATAAGAATTGGGGTACCTCCACCTTCTCTATGTCTTCCTCTTTTTGTCATTACCTGCTTGTCATCTAATAGATCTCATTAGTTCTTGAATTAAGCGGTCATCAATACCAAAACACACTTAGGGCTTGATTGCACTTTCATGTATTTATCTCAAACCACATCGTTTGTTTCAGAATTGGCCCGTTCCAAGTGGATTGTCGTGGCCCATTTCTAATTCGGATGTAAATTAGGATATGTATTCATTTTCACCTGATCTAGAATCAAAACTGGCCCCAAACCAAACCCCTTTCAATTTCCCTTGTCTCCACGGTCAGACTAAGGATTAGTCGAGGAAGTGGATCCACTTGATCCTAGCCCAGAACTGTTCAAGAGCCGGAACCAAATCAGAAGAACCGAACAAGGTCTTATGTAGTGGGTGTTGGAAGACATTCTGAGAAGAAATCCGGCTTTGGTGCATGAGCACTCGAGTCGTTAACATACGGCGACACCACGATGCCAAGCACAAAAGAACAGCGTGGTTAGGGCTGTGGATGGTCTGGGTTGGACGGGCCACAGCAACAGCGTGGTCAGCGACGTGGACGGGCTGGGTTGAACGAACCAGGCCCATTAGAGCCTAAGAGAAAAAATAATTAAGAAAATATTAAGGTATATGGGATATGCTTTGAGATTGGTTGTATTGTTATAAAGAGGAGAATTAGAGCACTTCTCTAAACTTAAATAGACGGCTATTATGTGCAACAGTTGTAAAAAAATGGTGCACAAGGGCGACATGCATGCATGTGCGCTGCAATGCACACAGAGTTCAAATAACCAGGCTTTGATATCAGAACAGAGAAACAAGAGCAGTGAGCGACGGACGGATAAAAACGAATACGAAACTAAAGAAAAAAAATTACTGCTCTTAATATATATTAGATATATGTAGAAGATGATTAAACTACTCTGGGCATAGCAAATCACAGGAAGAACAAGCCGGTGTCCATGTCCATGTCCCCTATCGGTGCGGCAAACTGAGCTTTTCGCAGTTCTTAATCTCCTACTGCTGCAGATGCATATACATGCATACGTATTCGTACAACACCGAATGCTGGCGTTTTCCTTAATTAGCTGTCTATTGCTTGTGTTTATTTTGCTGCTCAGAGTAGTAAGAATGCACAATATTCATCGGGCCGGTGTACTGCGTACTAGCCCTGTTCAAGGTAGTTTTGGCGATTTTCTGGTTAGCTTCTAAACCAAACATTAAGTATTCCGGTGTGGTTAGGGTTGGTTTTCACCGGCTTGTACTAAGTTTGATTAATTTGATTTGTAAGGCTATCCAACAACTGAGCGTTGGGACACTAAATTTCCTCCCCTCCGCATTCTTGTCCTAGCTCACTGCAGCGGGGCGGAGGGTCAAGGACCATGGCGAGTGGCGAGGAAGAGAGCGGCAGAGGAGGAAGAAGCTCTAAACATAAAAAAAAATACGTTGCTTCCTCCTAAAATAACCAAGTGAAAAATATACATCCTTGGTTGGTTATGGTTTACACGGTTACCATATGTCACTATGGATTGCTCTGTGTTGTCAACATTCGCATGAAAATTAAGGCCCTGAGCTCGTCGCCGCCACCACTGCCGTGCTCGAGCCCACAGTGCTCGTGCTCGTTATCGCTGTTGACACACTTGTCGTTGATGTTACCGCGCTGGAACTCGTGCCTACCACCACCACGTTCGCACTCACACCTGCCGCGTTGCACCTCGTAGCCTCATTTTTTTTCTAGGGTTTCAGTGGGTTTGGAGGGTTGGTAACTGTGACAGGATAGGAGGCTACAGAAGTCTATGTAGTCGTGTTATGAATGACGGTGGATAAACGACAAAGAATGAGAGATCAATCATAGCAGAGACACAAGATTTAACATGGAAAACCCCTCCAATGCGAAGGGGAAAAACCACGGACGTCAGCCAGCAAACACTTCTCACTATAATCAAGAGTCTGTTACAAACGCCGTATAGCGGCTTATAAGATAATGACCAAGGAGAAACCTTAATCCGGGTATACGTCTTGTAGCATAAATCAACACCTCCTTCCTGAACATAACAAAGAAAAATACTTCTGGCGCCAAATAGCCTCTAGGGCTAATCCGCTAAACCAACTAAGCTTGAGCAAAGCTCAAACTTAGCAACAGGAATAGGCTTAGTCATCATATCAGCAGGATTATCATGAGTATTGATCTTGCATACCTTTAACTTACCTTCTTTGATCACATCACAAACAAAATGGTACTTGATGTCAATATGTTTTGTCCTCTCATGGAACATCTGATCTTTAGTAAGGTACATAGCACTTTGACTATCACAGTATAAATTAATGCAAGAATCAACTTCACACAGCTCAGCGTACAAACCTTTTAGCCAAATTAATTGCTTACACGCTTAAGTAACAACCATGTATTCTGCTTCAGTAGTTGACAGAGCAACAACAGACTGCAATGTAGCCCTCCAACTCACAACACAACTGCCAACAGTGAATACATAACCAGTGAGAGACCTTCGTCTGTCTAGATTAGCAGCATAATCTGAATCCACATAACCAATAAATCCATGTTCAGTTCTACTAAACTTCAAACAAGAATCTGGTATGCCTCTGAGGTACCTGAAAATCCACTGAACTGTCATCCAATGTTCTTTACCCAGATTAGACATATATCTACTAACCAAACTCATAGCATATGACAAATCTGGACGAGAGCAAACCATGGCATACATCAAAGACCCAACAACACTAGAATAAGAAACCATGATAGCTGATTATTTAAAATGAGGTGCAATAGGGGTACTAATAGACTTTGCATCATGCATGTTGAAACGCTGAACAACTTTCTTAATATAATTTTGATGACTAAGAAATAACAAACCAATTTTTTGTCTCTAGTAATTTCCATACCGAGTATTTTCTTAGCAGCACGAAGATCTTTAATGTCGAACTCACTACTCAACAATTTCATCAATTTAGTAATTTCAACCTTACTCTTAGCAGCAATCAACATATCATCAATATATAACAGCAAGTATATACGTGATCCATTAGTATGCTTAGTGTAAATGTACACATCTATCATATTTTGACCTTTTAAAACTGTGCGACAGCATAAATGAATCAAACCTTTTATTCCACTGACGAGGGGACTGCTTCAAACCATACAAGGACATTTTCAGTATGCAAACCAATTTCTCCTTGTCAGGCACAATGAACCCTTCCGGCTAGTCCATATATATATCCTCCTCAAGCACTCCATGCAAAAACGCAATCTTCACATCTAACTACTCAAGTTCAAGATCATGTGAAGCAACAATACTAAAAATGTGCGAATAGTGCTATGCTTTATAACTAGAGAGAACACATCATTGTAGTCAATACCGGGAATTTGACTGTAGCCTTTTGCTACTAACCTTGCCTTAAACTTTAGAGGTTCGCTTAGAGTTAAATCCTCTTTTTTCTTGAAGATCCATTTGCAACAGATGGTCTTCTTTTCTTTAGGCAAAGGCACAACCTCCCAAGTGTTGTTCTTCTCGAGAGACTGCATCTCTTCATGCATAACTGAGATCCACTTCTCACATTCACCATAATCAACAGCTTCAGTATAAGTTGCTAGCTCATGAGTATTCTCCACCTGTTCAGTACAACTCAAAGCATAATAAGTCAAATTACATTCTTCAGTAAGACGGGTTGGAGGTCCACAACCCCTCTTTGACCGGCGATGATCAATAGGTAGATCCTCCTCTGACTGCAAAACAGGAGGTGGGTGTTGAACACCATCATGAGCATCAATATTAGCAATATCATTTTCCTGAACATCAACTGGCTCCACCTACACGTCTGCCTCATCATCCACATGTTTCACCTACACACTGATATACTGTAACTCTTTTTCAGAACTCTCTGGAACATGATCTGAGGACAAACTATCATTAAACATCATAGATTCATTGAAAACAATACTCCTACTCATGAAAGTCTTTCCTGTTTCGGGATTCCACAATTTATATCCTTTAACTCCCGAACCATAACCAAGAAAAAGATATTTAATAGCTCTAGGCTCTAATTTTCCATTATCAACATGAGCATAAGCAGTGCAGCCAAAAACTCTCAACTGTGAATAATCACTAGGTGTACTAGACCATACCTCAATGGGAGTTTTCTTATTAAGTGGAATAGAAGGCGACCTGTTTATCAAGTAACATGTAGTGTTGGTAGCTTTAGCCCAAAAATGCTTGCTCATTCATGCATTGGACAGCATGCAACGAGCCTTTGAAATGATGGTTCTGTTCATACGCTCAGTCACACTATTTTGCTACAGGGTATATGGTATGGTGTGACGCCTAACAATGCCTTCCTTCTTGCAATAATCATCAAAAGCATCCGAACAAAAGTCTCCACCATTATTAGTACGAAGCAATTTTAGTTTACTTTCAGTTTGTCTTTCTATCATAACTTTCCAATCTTTAAATGCAGCAAAGGTATCATCTTTATGTTTCAGAAAATAAAGTCATATTTTTCTAGAGTAATCATCAATAATTGTAAGCATGTAATGAGCACCACCAAGTGAAGGCTTACGAGAGGGACCCCATAAGTCAGTATGTACATAATCAAGAGTACCTTTGGTGGTATGAACTGAGGTATTGAATTTTACCCTTTTATGCTTCCCAAAAATACAATGCTCACAGAATTTCATGTTACTCGAAGTGCAGCCATCCAACAAGTTTCTCTTCATCAATTTTGTCATACCAAGTTTACTCATATGTCCCAAACGCACATATCAAAGGTTAGCCTTACTAGGTTTAGCATTAGTAACACAGCAGCAGCAGCAGCGGAAACAGAACCATGTAAAGTACTTCCTCTAAGGACATATAACTTTGCAGAATTCAAATCACCTTTCAAACAAATGAGAGAACCTTTTGATACCTTTAGGATGCCATTTGAACCAAAGTAATGGAACCCTTCTCCATCGAGTGTGCTGAGTGAGATGAGATTTCTGGACATCCCCGGTATGTACCTCACAATCTTCAGCGTGCGAGTCATGCCATCATGTGCCTTGACCTGAACTCGGCCTATTCCCACAATGTCACATAGGTTATCATCTCTCATGTGCACAACCTCTCCTTTTTGCACAGGCTTATAGGAACTAAACCAATTTCTATTAGTGCAGATATGAAATGAACATGCGGAATCAAGTATTCATTCACCATGACCAGAAACACAACCAGCAAAAACTACCAGACAATCTCCAAAATCAGAATTTTCAGCACCCGGAACAATAGAATCCTTACCATCCGGATTGTTCTTCCTTTTCTCCTTATTCTGAAGTTTCTTACAATGCTCAATAAAATGGTTAGTATTCTTGCAATACTTACAAAACTTCTTAGATGGTTTGGACTTTGAACGGACTCTACCATCATGGCTCTTGTCACGATTGTTGTTATTATTGGAGGATCTATGCTCAGATCTGTCTCTCACATGTAATGTCTCGCTCTTGGAGGACGACGACCCGTCAGACTGCACCAGACCTTTCATCTTCTCCCTGGACTGGAGTGCCTCATAAACTTCCCCAAGGGTTAGTTCATCGCGGCTCAAAAGTATGGTGTCACGAAAATTTGCATACAAATTCGGCAATGAACATAACAGTCAAAGACCTAAGTTCTCATCATCATACTTCACCTCCATCGACACTAGGTCGGCAACAATCTCCTTGAACACAGATATGTGACTCATCACCGAATCACCCTCCTTCATCTTGAGAGTGAACGACTTCATCTTCATATGCATCTTACTGGTTAGATCCTTAGACATACAGATTGATTCCAGTTTTAACCAGAGTTCTACAGCACTCTTTTATGCAGCACCTCTTTATCATTAGATAGATGAAGCTGAATTAGGGACAAAGCCTTCTGATACTTTCGAATTTCCTCAGGAGTCCAATCAGCCTTGGACTTCTTCCTGAAACCTTCCAGCACCTCATCATAGTCATATTTCTGTGCCAGAATTGCCCGCATCTTAACTTGCCATAGCGAGAACCTCGTCTTGTAATCCAGCAGTGGTAGATCGAACTTCATCGACGTCGTCATGGAAACCTAATCTACAACCGGCTCTGGTACCACTTGTTATGAATGATGACGGATAAACGACAAAGAACGAGAGATCAATCACAGCAGGGACACAAGATTTAACGAGGAAAACCCCTCCAATGCGAAGGGGAAAAACCACGAGCGCCAGCCAGCAAACACTTCTCACTATAATCAAGAGTCGGTTACAAACACCGTATGCCCTAGCCTTCGGCTTTATGAGGCCTCCGCTTCGCTCCAACAGAAGTCGGCCTATATCTTGTGCAACTAAATTTGGAACATATTCAACAAGTCGGGTTTCAGGTCAGACAATCAGACCACATTGTAACCGCCATGATGTTGTTTTTGCCCTGGCTGGTTACAGGCCGGCAGCCGGTTTAAACAAAACCGTTGAACAGGGCTGAAGCGTACTAACTGATACTCTACGGCTATTTCCAGTTACCTAATTGATTGTGAGATTTTTGCCACATGGCATGATATGATGTAGTTACATAAGAGAGGAAATCAGTATCATCTAATGATATAGCTTGGGCCTGACATTAGAGGCTATAAATCTCGTACAAGAGTTGATTCATCAACATAGAAAGAATATGTTCAATAATTAATTAACCTGAGGTTCCTGAGCAATAAACTGCAAACGTGTCGTAAACTGCAATAGGATGAACAATAAATTTACCAATTATTAATTCAACTAGTTTTGTTTTGTCACCGAGAAGACTAAACTCTGCCATGTGGATCGAATGACACAAGTAAGAACTTAAAAGAACACAACTTCGTAAAAGTGGTTAGATGCTTTTAGCTAAGAAACTATGTAAGAACTGCTCTCTTTTTACTTTAAATTTATAAAATGAAGTGTCGTGGGGATCTCCACCCACAGTTTTTTGCCTTCAAAAAATAGTGAGAAATTATGGATGTACCATTAAGCTCATGAAAAGTGGGTTTTCACAACCGATGGTGGCAACTGTTCGATGACAAGTTGATCTAAAGTAAAATCCAAACACTAACATAGTGTGGCAACTCATTAAGTTGTTTGGGGGCTTGCACACATACTCAAAACACCCCCTAATGGACTATATGACGATACACGGTCCAACGGATAAAAAGACAGTGACTCGACATTCTTATACTAACTTCTTTCGACGATCCTCATTGACTCCGATGAAATTTTGATGTGAGACCAACATCATTGGTTAGATTACTAAATAGGTTGATCTTACAAAACAAAGTATGTATATGTCCTAGGCGCCTATTTTAGTGCACGTTGTTTCTTGAGGCCGAGGTAAACTCGAACTCGAGTTACTAAGCCTCCCGTTGGACGTAGAAATCCTTGGTAGCCGGCCTCCTCTGTTCCCACAGCTCTATTTAAGTATTTCGTGATTGTCACACCCGGTTCTAAGAACAAAACAAGTTATACACCATATGTGAGCCCTGGAAGTCAAATCTCACATATAGCTACAAATTAAGGTAGTATCAAAAGGCAATACTTAAATATATAACATATAAGGTCAAAGGATAACCTCAACAAAGCAAACAGCGGAAAGACGACTTTGAACTTCGGGTGAAGACTCCAATTCCACAGGGACCAACTGACTGGTTGACCACAAGCCTATCTCTTCCAATTCTTGCAATCTGGTACTCATCCGGGATTTTTATCCAAGTATTGAAAATAAAGAAAGCATAAGTACATGTCGTACTCAACAAGACAATATGGGGTTCATGAGGCTCAAAAGGATAGACACAGGTTTAACTGCATCAGTTTTTAAGTAAGTCATAGTTTTAGCAGTTGAGTAGCACCAAGTTCAACATAAGCCCAGATAACCACATGATCAAGTGAACAAGATTTAATGCTTATATGAACAAGTAACAATAATCAATAATCAATAACAACTGATGAGCTATGACATAAGGACATCACACAGTAAGGAGCCCAAGCCGCTCTTGACCGTGAGCACGGCTATTATAATAGTTTTTAACTCTGCGCAGAGGTGTACATCTTTACCCATAAGTCGTGAATTGCCCTTTCATCCAAAGACGCAACCCTCTTAACCCACTTCCAAGGAAGGTCGGCACGGTTCACTACGAGACCGTTCATAGATTTCCACTAATAGGTAGCAACCCGCTAAAAGTTTCCTCAACAAGATGAGAGACTCCCCTCCCAAAGGTCACATCCCAGTAACGTAGGGCACCTCCAGGGCAGACCAAGCCTCACTATCTCAGAGCCCCTCTTGCGCCCTTTCAGGTAAGCTACTACAAACTAGTAGAAGTCTAATACTGAGTCAAGCTAGAGCCCATTAGCATATGGTAGTACTGTTTTCTCGGGGTAATCCACTTACAGAAATACCTCTATGAGTGAGAACACAGGTGTGAGTTCCTGATATTCAACCTATAGTCCACGTTGCTAAAAAGTCATCTTTTATCATTATTGCATATATCATTAGTCGAGTTACAAGATCATGGTTATTCTTTATGAGCACTAGCTTTGATCTACCTAATGCAATCTTCCCACGGTGCCAAGGCACAAGATAACAAATATCTAGAAAATCCTTAAGGGTAACAAGGTAGACACATGCACATGAATTAAGTGACATTAAAGTGTATAGGTAACAAGGAAGCTCCCATGCTATACTTGCCTTAAACGCTTAGATCCTTTCTTCAACTGATTCTCAACTTCAGATGACTTCTTCTTGATCTCCACGTAATTCTCACCGATTGGACAAGATCATAAACACCACACAAGCAGCTGAATAAACACATAAAGCATACAATAGATCTAATTTAGAACAATACACCAATCAATGAAAAAAGTTTTAAAAAGAAAACTACGCACTGCTACGATCACAAAGTCACGAAGAACACGCTAATCGGAGCTACGGTGATTAAGATACGACTAACGGAAGATTTGCTTTTAAAACGGGAACTAAGAGCTTTATTACTTTTAGCTAAGCAAAAGGATGAGTAAGGTACTTTAGAGAAGCACCTAAGTTAGATTAATTCAAACTTATATTTGGATTTGAAAACTAAATGGAAACTAAAGTAGGAAGCTATTCATATTTTCTTTACAAAGTGAATTGTATAGTCTTTAATCAAGTTAAAAGTTAACCAAGAAAATACAGAGTATTAACATGGTATTAAATGGCATTAAACTGTAGTGTATGTTATTACGAAACTAACGCAACTTGATCGGGTTGATTCGGACTTAAAACGAAGGAGATACGATTTAAACAAGATTAGAGATTAAATTTGGAATTTAAAAAGGCATTAAATAAATAAATGTTTTTCAAAGTTTCAAAACAGAGTTTATTATAGTTTCATCATGTATATTACGTCGCTAAAAATCTAACGCAATTTGTCCGGATCAAATCGGAATTAAAACGGAGTTTTTATGAGCAAAACAAAATTGATGGCATTTCTGTAAATATTTTGAAATCAATTCAGATTTAAAATAAATCAAATTCTGAAATTCCCAACTCGGCCAGGACCGCGGGTTGATTTCAAGGGAATCCAGGGTCTCTTTAACATATTTGCCAGCGAAGGGGTAGGTTCTTTTCTCGGCCCTTGATCTCAGATCGGACGGTTGAGAAGAGATGAAGGGATACAAAGGGGGCGACTCGCCGGAGCTGTGCTCAGGCACGGTGGCGCCATGGACAGTGAGGGCAGAAACTTGCCGGCACAACTAGATACAGGTCTACGGTCCACCCAAACAAAAACCGAAAAGCCCGGGGGAGAGTGGAAAGCGATGCGAACTCACCAAGGAACTTAGCGTGGGCAGAGAGGCTCCAGAGACGGCTGGCTGCACGACGAGGCGGGTTCGGCTCCCCTATTCACGGTGGCGAGGTGGCACGGTCAAGCAAACACGAAAACGATCATGGAATAGAGTCCAAGGGGTACCGGACCTTGCTTTGGAGGAGGTGGAGGGCGAACGGATGGCGGAGGAGCTTCAGTGGCCTTCAATGGCGGATGGCGGTGGACTGGAGCTCGTGGAGGCTCTGCGGCTCGGTTTCTTGCTATGGCGGCTAGTAGATTGGAAACTAATGAACACAAGGGGGTGCAGGGGTTTGGAAGGGGGGTTAATCCCGTGCGGGTGGAAGCAAAATCCCGAAAGAATCATAGGGGTGCGGGTTTTGTTGCTCGGCGTGCTATGCTGGGACTCGGCGAGCAGAAGGGAAGGGAAGAGCTGACGCGTGGAACCTGGCGGTCAACACAGCGAGGGAAAGGAGGGTGAATGCACGTGGGCCTCCCATCGACGAAGTTGGGCCTATGGGAAAGCTGAGGCAGGCCGGAGAAAAAAAAAGAGAGAGGGAGAAGGAGGTTCCCAACTCTTTATTTTTCTTCTTTTTCTTTTGATTTGATTTTCTGTCTTTTGTTTTCTTTTTCTCCAAAACCTTTTTTAAAGCATTTTCAAATTTGTTTTTTTTCTAGTTTTGAAATTTTGAAACTCACTCAAACAATTGAAACATGTGCAAAGGCATGAATGCTCAAACAAGTTGCTAGCTCTAGTATAACTTTTAAATTGATAAAAGGTTTTTAATCCTCTGTATTTTCATGAACACGAAATTTATAATTAAATCATTTTAAACTTATTTTCCAGAAAGCAAAATTTAGGGTGTTACAGTGATCCTCTCCATTATTGAGGGCCAGCATTGGATACGTCTTTGTCGTTCACTGCTGAAGGCCAACAAAAGTGGCAGCCTGACAGGGAATATAGTTCATAGCCAAATAGTTTCAAGTGCGCCAACAATTTACCATGAGATGAGAAGTCCGCGTCGGGATCCAGGGGGCAGGCCTTTTTGTTTTCAGCGCAGGCATACTTGCCTACTAGCTCCAAGCATCAGATTTTGATGGGCTAGCATTGAGATTCTTGCATGGGCTGCCTAGGAGAGGTCCGACTAAACAGGCCCTTAAAAGGGTAAACAGAAGATCTGTGTGATGAGAAACTGTGTAAGAACAAGAGAGCGAGTCAAGAAAAAGAAAAAGTCCACATTTGGTCCTCTAACTTTTTCCAAAGTCTGATTTTCACCCTTTAACTTAAAAACTAGACATATCGGCTCCCCCATCTATTAAATCCGTGCACTTTACCTCCCTCGCTGGTTATGAGTCTGGTTTTGCACCGCTGGATGCTGGCGTCACGTCGGATTGGGCCCATGGGCTCAGCCAAAGGCTAAACAAAACTGAGGTGGCCCTCTCCGTGTGCACGCCGCCTACGGCGTCACCGTGTCCAGGTGATGAGGACATCAACACCACACCAAAACCATCTCCAGCACCACTTGGTCCTATTACTCGTGCTCGTGCCCGTGCACTCAATCATCAAGTAAGTTTATTCTCAAACTCTTGTCCATTATATTTAGACAATGGAGACACGTGCACTCTTGTTTTGCTCAGGAACAATGGAGAGGATCAGCGGGACACGGGATGGGCGCTAGCTGGATTTGGACTGCAGGACAGCACCAACTTGTGATGGATGCCACGACTTCATACGGACTCTGATTGGGACATTCTCGCACTTTTTGGAAAGCTTATCAAGTCTACTTTCCAACGGATCCAGAAGCATGGCTATACCTTATCAGATGCGTCCAGAGTCATCGTTTTTGTACCGAGACATTTTCTGTCCACCGGTGCTGCGTCACCTTATTTTGGGCCTGTGGCCCATGTATCAAGTTGGGTCCATTAGGGACGCGTCCTAGGGTTGGAGAACGACCCCAACACCCTTGTGGTCGTCCTCCCAACTCCTTATAAGTCTTTAGAGCCGCCACAAACAGTTTAGGTTTTGTTTCGTCGAGTTAGCTATTGCTACCGCCTTTCAGCGCGCGTGTTGGATCAACCGTCCGTCTGATTTTCATCAGAACCTCACCATATTGTGTTCTCAGATTGAAACCTTCATATTCATCTTGCAATTGAGTGCTTGTTCATCTTGTTCTTGCTGGTTCTTCGATTGCTTGCAGGACGGGAGCCCTAGTGGCTGGTTGTCGCGCCACAAGATCACGGCAGCCATCGGAGGTGGTGTATCGGTTGCTAAGACGCAGCGTCCTTGGACGGTTGTAGTCGAGCCGTGAACGTCATCTCCCTCCACAAATCGAGTTATCCACCAACTCTCATCGAAAGATCGAACTTCGAACCCTACGGGTCGTCATCAGTTGGTAATCAGAGCAAGGTTTATCGGTGAGAGACTTCCAATTCTTCAAAAAAAAAATTCCTATAGTCCAGAAAAGCCAAAAAAAATAGTAGATTAGTTTTCCGTAATCCCATAAACCCGTTGAGCCTTTTGCTAGTACTACTTAGTTAGGGCTTGTTGAGTCGTCGGTTGCATCGGTTGTGTCGAGTTGCTGGTTTTAGTTATAGTCCTTTAGAGTTTCGAGTTCTTGTCACGTTCTAGTCCGAGTCTAAGTAGATTTCGTTGCTGTCAAGTTCGAGTCCGAGTACTACCCTGGTATTCGCGGCTGTCCAGTTCGAGTTTGAGTTGTGTTCTAGAATCGAGTCCGAGTACTACCCTGGTATTCGCTGCTGTCAAGTTCGAGTCCGAGTTGATTTCGGGAATCGAGTCCGAGTACTACCCTGGTTTTCGCTGCTATAAATTGTCGCCGTCCGCGTTGTTTTCCATATTTAAGTTGCGCACTACAAGTCAGGACTACCAGTTTCATACCATATTACAGCGAAGCTTACTTTAGAGAGAGAGAGAGAGAGAGTATCTTTTAATTACCTATATACCCCTGCACTTTTGGAAAAAGTGTGTGTGGTGATTTGCTCTTTTGACATCTCTTTGTTCATATAATCAGCTTTGAGGATCCCTGAAAAAAAAAGAAAGAAAAAAAAAAGAAGCAAAAAAAAAGCAAAAAAAAAGGCAAAAAAAAAAGAAAAGAAAAAAAACAGAAAAAAAAGGGGTTAATCTTTGTGTTTCCCTCCTTTGGATAGGTGGTGTTTGTGAGTTCCTTTGTGTCCAGGCTCGCGTCTCTAGCACGGTCTAGGCTAGGACCAGCACAGTACCACCTTTGAACGATTATTCAACTTGCTTTTGTGACTAACGTGGTGCTAGTATCTATCCTTGTCCATAACATTGGCCACCTACAGCTCCACATATTCGACTACAACTTGACAGGTGTTGTGCTACGGTACCGATACATTCACTTCCAAGGTTGCAGGCTTGCTGGTTGTTGACCCCTCTTGTTTGAGCAAGGTAAGAACTGGTAAGAGCTTGAGAAACAGGTTGAGAGCGAGTGCCTTGCTGTAGCTACATCCTAATAGTTGTAGGGCTTTTATTTCTTCACCTGTTTTCTTGTTGTTCTTGTCTTCTAAACCATGTCAGGAACAGAGGATAATAACAACATGCCGCAATCTCCACGCACCAAGGGCATCATTCAACATTTTACAAGGCAAGTGCAGCTGCATACAGAAGGACTCGATGGAGATTTACAGGTGACCAATGACAAGATTGGGCAACTAGAGGCCGCCCAACTTGCCACCACCACCAAGCTTACAGGAGTCGAAGCATCGGTTGCTCGTATGGACAAAAGCCTTGCCGCTCTTCTCCGTCATTTTGATGACTTCCACACAAACGGCAAGGGTCAACATCAACATAATGACGCCCACAAGGATGAGGAGCGAGTCGAAGATAAAGACGAGGATGCTTACTCTGGTGATATGGACCTTGATAACAATGACCTTAGTGATCGACATCGCCTACGCTTCAATCGGAGAGGTATGGGTCACCGTCGACGTGAGGTACATAATAACAATGATGCTTTCAGTAAGATTAAATTTAAAATACCTTCTTTTGATGGTAAGTATGATCCTGATGCATACATTTCATGGGAAATTGCTGTTGACCAAAAGTTTGCATGCCACGAATTTCCTGAGAATACACGTGTTAGGGCTGCTACTAGTGAGTTTACTGACTTTGCTACTGTATGGTGGATAGAGTATAATAAGAAAAATCCTAATAACATACCACGTACTTGGGATGCTTTAAAAAGAATCATGAGGGCTAGATTTGTTCCTTCTTACTATGCACGGGATTTGCTACATAAACTGCAACAACTAAGACAAGGTGCTAAAAGTGTAGAAGAGTATTATCAAGAATTACAAATGGGTATGTTGCGTTGTAATTTAGAGGAGGATGAGGAACTTGCTATGGCAAGATTTTTGGGTGGGTTAAATCGTGAAATTCAGGACATCCTTTCATATAAAGAGTACACTAATGTAACCCGTTTGTTTCATCTTGCTTGTAAAGCTGAAAGGGAAGTGCAGGGGCGACGTGCTAGTGTTCGGAATAACTTTTCTGCAGGGAAGACAAATTCATGACAGTCCCGCACACGTGCTACTATACCATCCTCAAGTGAAAAGCCTAGTGCTACTCCCACAAATTCAGTAGTCAAGACAGCCCAGAAGCCTAGTGCAAGTGCTTCGTCCGTAGCATCGACAGGTAGAACGAGAGACATTCAGTGTCACCGGTGCCAGGGATATGGACATGTGATGCGTGAGTGTTCCAGCAAGCGCGTTATGGTCGTCAAAGATAATGGTGAGTATTCGTCCGCTAGTGATTTTGATGAAGATACACTTGCATTGCTTGTCGCTGACCATGCAGGTAGTGAAGAATGTATAGAAGAACATATTAATGCAGGTGAAGCCGACCGCTATGAGAGCCTCATTGTACAGCGTGTGCTTAGTGCACAAATGGAGAAGGCAGAGCAAAATCAGCGACACACGTTGTTCCAAACAAAGTGTGTCATCAAGGAGCGTTCATGTCGCATGATCATCGATGGAGGTAGCTGCAACAACTTGGCAGGCGGTGACATGGTGGAGAAGCTTGCGCTTACCACCAAACCACACCCACATCCATATTACATTCAATGGTTAAATAACAGCGGTAAGGCAAAGGTAACTAGACTTGTGCGAATCAATTTTTCCATTGGATCCTATAAAGATGTGGTTGAATGTGATGTTGTGCCTATGCAAGCTTGTCATGTGCTGCTAGGCCGACCTTGGCAATTTGATAGAGATTCTATGCATTATGGTAGAACAAATCAATATTCTTTTCTATACCATGATAGAAAAATTGTGTTGCATCCTATGTCCCCTGAAGCTATTATGCAAGATGATTTAGCTAAAGCCTCAAAAGCTAAAAGTGAGAGCAATAAAAATGACCAATCTGTTGCTGATCTAAAAGAGGAGATAAAATTGAAAGGAAATTGTTTGCTTGCTACTAAATTTGATATTAATGAGTTGAATGCTTCCACTACTGTTGCTTATGCTGTAGTATGCAAAGAGGTATTGATTTCCTTCATGATATGCAGCGTTCTTTGCCTCCTGCTGTCGCTAACGTTTTGCAGGAGTATTCGGATGTGTTCCCAAGTGAAGTACCATCGGGCCTGCCACCACTTCGAGGCATTGAGCACCAAATTGACCTCATTCCTGGTGCCTCATTGCCCAACCGTGCACCATATAGGACCAATCCAGAAGAAACAAAGGAGATTCAGCGTCAAGTGCAAGAACTTCTTGGCAAAGGTTACATACGTGAGTCTCTAAGTCCTTGTGCTGTTCCGGTCATTTTAGTGCCTAAGAAAGATGGATCGTGGCGTATGTGTGTGGATTGTCGGGCTATTAATAATATTACTATTCGATATCGTCATCCAATTCCACGATTAGATGACATGCTAGATGAATTGAGTGGTGTTGTTGTGTTTTCCAAAGTGGATTTGCGTAGCGGGTATCATCAGATTCGCATGAAATTGGGAGATGAATGGAAAACTGCTTTCAAAACTAAGTTTGGTTTGTATGAGTGGTTAGTCATGCCTTTTGGGTTAACTAATGCACCTAGTACCTTCATGAGATTGATGAATGAGGTTTTGCGTGCTTTCATTGGAAGATTTGTTGTTGTTTATTTTGATGATATATTAATTTACAGCAAATCTATGGAAGAACATATTGATCATTTATGTGTTGTTTTTAAAGCTCTACGGGAGGCACGTTTATTTGGTAACCTTGATAAGTGCACCTTTCGCACAGATCGTGTTTCTTTTCTTGGCTATGTTGTTACTCCACAGGGAATTGAGGTTGATAAAGCCAAGGTGGACGCTATACAGGGTTGGCCAGTACCAACGACTATCACCCAAGTGCGGAGTTTTCTAGGACTTGCTGGGTTCTATCGTCGCTTTGTGCAGGATTTCAGCACCATTGCTGCACCATTGAATGAGCTTACGAAGAAGGGAGTCGTGTTTTCTTGGGGAACCCCACAAGAGAATGCCTTCAACATGTTGAAAGATAAGTTGACAAATGCGCCTCTTCTCCAACTTCCTGATTTTAATAAGACTTTTGAACTTGAATGTGATGCTAGTGGAATTGGATTGGGTGGTGTTTTGTTACAAGAAGGTAAACCCATTGCATATTTTAGTGAGAAACTAAGTGGGCCTCTTCTGAATTATTCTACTTATGATAAGGAATTGTATGCTCTCGTGCGAACATTAGAAACATGGCAGCATTATTTGTGGCCCAAAGAATTTGTTATTCATTCTGATCATGAATCCTTAAAGCATATTCATAGTCAAGTAAAACTGAACCGTAGACATGCTAAGTGGGTTGAGTTTATTGAATCTTTTCCTTATATCATTAAGCACAAGAAAGAGAAACAGAATATCATTGTTGATGCTTTGTCTAGGAGATATACTTTATTAACACAACTTGACTATAAGATCTTTGGTTTGGAAACAATTAAACAACAATATATACATGATAATGATTTTAAAGACGTGTTGCTGCAATGTAAGGATGGAAAAGCATGGAATAAATTTGTTCTAAATGATGGCTTTGTGTTTAGAGCTAACAAGCTATGCATTCCAGCTAGCTCCGTTCGTTTGTTGTTGCTTCAGGAAGCGCATGGAGGTGGCTTGATGGGACATTTTGGAGCAAAGAAGACAGAGGACATACTTGCTAGTCATTTCTTTTGGCCAAAGATGAGGAGAGATGTGGAGAGATTTGTTTCTCGCTGCACGACTTGTCAAAAGGCGAAGTCGCGATTAAATCCACACGGTTTGTATATGCCTCTACCTGTTCCTAATGCTCCTTGGGAAGATATTTCTATGGATTTTGTTTTGGGATTGCCAAGGACTAGGAAGGGTCGTGATAGTGTTTTTGTGGTTGTGGATAGATTTTCTAAGATGGCACACTTTATACCTTGTCATAAAACTGATGATGCTACACATATTGCTGATTTGTTCTTTCGAGAAGTTGTTCGTTTGCATGGTGTGCCAAATACAATTGTTTCTGATCGAGATGCTAAATTTCTTAGCCATTTTTGGAGAACTTTATGGGGTAAATTGGGGACTAAGCTTTTATTTTCTACCACATGTCATCCCCAAACTGATGGTCAAATGGCTCTGATACCAAATGATACATCCGGCCCAGGTAGGGTTGGCCGAGGCCCGATAAATTGAGGTTGCCCGGACCCCAACAGTTCTTAGGCACACCCACTCGGAGAAAGGCCCAATCTCCCTAAAAGACTAGTCTGATAAGGGAAGGGTGGCTCTCCCTTTTAAGGTGGCTTCCTCCTCCCAAGCTAAGCAAGGTGGGATTATTCAGAGGCTCACACGTTCACCGCCCGACTACAACTGGGCCACTTGGCCCATTATTTGTTGCGTCTTTGCCAACGGGTAATAATGGAGGATGTCCTCATCACCAGGCGTCGACGTTATGGCGCTCGCCACCCACGCAACCGTCGTCGAGTTGGGGGCCCCGTATCCCGTGCGCGGCACAGTGTGGAGGCGAGCGCGTGCCGCTGAGCCCGTGGCGATGGCAATGGCGGTGGAGCTTTGAGCACCATCGCTAGTCGCGCTCTGCCTCATCATGGCCACCGCGGGCTGAGCGCGAGCTCGCTGTCACCGCCGACACCGCTGCGTGTATGCAAGCTTGCCACCCAGAGCCGCCTATTGACTTCTCCTGCTTGTCGGCATGTAAGCTGCTCGACCGATTGAAGGGCAATCACTATGCGTTTATTTCGTGTCTGTATGCATGTATGTGTTTCTATTTTTCTTTGCTGCTATATATGCATCTGCTAGCTTAGGGCTAAATTAAGTTGTGTGCTTTAATTTATTGTCGATCGAATAGGGCGTTGCCAATGCTAACACCAAAAAAATATCATGTTATGATCACTTCTAGACTAAGCAAATGAACAATCAAGACGAAGCAAATGAAGAACCAATGGCTGCTCTCTTCTTTCTTGCCTTCTTGATATCTTCATCATACATGTATATATCATGTAGTTGCATCACCATCCGTCCATACCTTAAGGAAGAAATTAACTTGTTTACAGGCTAAAGCTTCCATGCGTATACGTATATGCTTGAGTCCGAAATCAGCAATTAATGCCGCCATGTACCGTTGTACGAGATCAGCAACCAATGCTAGCTAATTAAATAGAAAGCTAGTTAGTAAAACTCTGAACTTAACTAAAACTGACTGAATGAACCAGCACCCCGCCTGGGGATGGCGACCTGGGCAGCGGCGCCGTACGCCCGTACGTGTGCTCGCCGCTACGGGCTCTGCCACGCCCTAGGCTCGCCGCTCACCGCGGGCACATCAAAGCGCTGGCTCGCCTCCACGGGCTCCGCCACGCCTCATGTTGGCCACGTGCTGGCTCGCCGCCGCTGCCACAAGCTTCGTCATGCCCCAAGCCAGCTGCGTGCTGGGTCGCCACTGCCGCAGCTTCGTCGCACGCCCAAGGCTGGCCAGGTCCGGTATCGTCGTGCCCTATCTGCTACGTGCTATCATATTCGCCCGTCTCCTCCGTAGCCATGGCCCTGTTCGACGTGCTGCCAATGCCAGGAGTGCAAAACCAGAATCAAACCAGTCATGGATGTGAAGCGCACGGTATTGATAGATGAGGGAGCTGATATGCCTGGTTTATAAGTTGAGGGATGAAAATCAGACTTTGTCGAAAGTTAGGGGACCAAAAGCGGACTTTTTCCTCAAGAAAAATGGCAGAATTGAATAAAACATCGGCTAAGAGTGTCACCGGAACACTCAAATTTAAAAGGGGTCTTCGATAAAACTATCTCGGTCTCCAACTGAGTATATTTACATGAGACTTATTTTGGGTGTAAAGAGAAATACAACATAAAACTGAATATTCTCTCTTCTATAGACTCATTTGCAAAAAGAGTTCTTTTTTAGATTTTATTGTTCAAGAAGACCAAAAATAAATATTGAACTCAATGTAAACATGAATGGGGCTTGTATATATATTTAGGGTGGGGTTGTTAGAGATAATCTAATTCGGTTTTAAAGCTTTCAGCGAAGTCATCGTTCCCTCGTTATTCCAACGGTTACGATTAAGACAATCCAGAGCCGTAGCTGAAGGTGACATGTAGGATCTGTTCAATGCCTGAGATTAAAAAAAGTAGCACACAGTGCGCGTGATTCTAGCGACAGGCATTGAGAAAAAAAAAATAAACCTGCTATGAATTTTCGGCATGACGAGGACAGGGTGATTTTTAGCGATGCCCCGGTCAAGAGCATGCAGAAGCGATTTCTAGCGAACTAGAGACGCCAATCGTCAAGTATTTTGAACCTTCCGCATCTAATTAGGCCGGCAAAGATCTCCGGATCATGACTTTGGTATGTTTCGTCTCATCTCATCAGATCTATCGTAATTAAACAACAAATAACGAGTCAAAGCAAACTTTTTCTACTTTTAGTTAGAGATTTACTCTCCCTGTCCAAAAGATATACCACTCTAACCTGTGCATGTTTGGACCTATATTAATAATAATAGTTAGCATCTAGAGCATCTCGTTACTCTCTAAAATAGACTTGACAAAACAATCTATGTACAACCAAGAGACTACATGGCTAGCGAGGTAGGCTATGTAAAAGTAGAGGGCGGATGAGATGTGATAAAGAACTACTCCCTTTATTTTAAATTACAAGAAAAATTCCAAAAATCTTAAAGAGTCAAAGTATTTTGATCAAACTTATATGACAATATAATAACATTTATAATGTCAACTAAATATCAT